>JAPPVO010000029.1:69469408-69538648 GCA_030407325.1 Camellia japonica
CAAGTTCCTTACTATACTCATTGCTTCGTATGTGTGCGTTGCTTTACTCACATGAGTTCGAGTTCCTATATACACATTGCATTGTATGCGTGCATTGCTTTACTGATATGTGTTCAAGTTCCTTACTATACACATTGCATTGTATGCGTGCTTTGCTTTACTTACATGTGTTCAAGTTTCCTTTTTATATACACATTGCATTGTATGCGTGCATTGCTTTACTGATATGTGTTCAAGTTCCTTACTATACTCATTGCTTCGTATGTGTGCGTTGCTTTACTCACATGAGTTCGAGTTCCTATATACACATTGCATTGTATGCGTGCATTGCTTTACTGATATGTGTTCAAGTTCCTTACTATACTCATTGCTTCATATGTGTGCGTTGCTTTACTCACATGAGTTCGAGTTCCTATATACATTGCATTGTATGCGTGCATTGCTTTACTGATATGTGTTCAAGTTCCTTACTATACTCATTGCTTCGTATGTGTGCGTTGCTTTACTCACATGAGTTCGAGTTCCTATATACACATTGCATTGTATGCGTGCATTGCTTTACTGATATGTGTTCAAGTTCCTTACTATGCTCATTGCTTCGTATGTGTGCGTTGCTTTACTCACATGAGTTCAAGTTCCTATATACACGTTGCTTTGTATGCGTGCATTGTTTTACTAACATGTGTTCAATTACAATCTTTTATACACATTGCATCGTATGTGTGCGTTGCTTTACTCACATGAGTTCAAGTTCCTATATACACATTGCATTGTATGCGTGCTTTGCTTTACTACATGTGTTCAATTCCAATTTCTATACACATTGCGTGCACGTGTGCATTGCTTCACTCACATGTGTTCAATTCTACTATCTTGCTGTACACACTACATGCATTGTCACGCACTTTCGACTGCATTGTTATGCATATTACTGACGATGTTGTACCTGTTAAGTTTGCTTTCTTTGCAGGCACGATATTGTATGTACGGCTCATTTGAGGCCGGTGCAACCGGACGAGCCACACAGGTATTGTATCTCCCGAGTGAGACGCTTTGAGAATTGCATAATTCTCTTACATCCTTTCTGCATTGAAGTGTAGACTGTTGCATGTTAGCTTATAACTGTCGCATGTATGCTTCATTACAGCTTTCTCTGCATGATCATAAGTTATGCTCGGCTTCTTGCATTTTCGGTTGCATTTTGCCCCCGCCTACGGGCGCATATCTTATCTTTGGCACGTGTGCCTCCCGCCCGAACTACGTTGGTTTGATTCCTAAGGGGTACGTAGGCAGCTTGCGAGTTCAACCATTTGCGCTTTGTATGTTTGTCCAAGTCTTCGGCCTTGTCAAAAATGGGTCGTCTCTGGGCTTTGACATTCACTCCCGTCATTCTTATGACTTCCGAGTTCTGTCAAAGAGGGGCAACTGTAGACACCCCATTTTTGACCGTCCTCAAGACTTGGACGTCACCGCTTGAACACTCGGTGATTATCCATGTTTGTGTTCGTTTGGAGTTCCCGGAGTTCTCGGCCCGCGCGCCTTGCCTCAGGACCTCCAAACTCGACCGTTTTGTGTCTGGTTTTGCACCAAACACTTGTGTTTTGCCTTGGGAGGGCAGGGAATGCTTTGTGAGGCATCCCCACACACCACCGGCCGTGGCTAGAGGCCACCGGCTGGTTGGTTTTTCCATCGGCACTATATTGTGCCGGTCGGCACTATTTTGTGCCGGTCGGCACTATTTTCGGCGAAATGACCATTTTGCCCTGCCGACTACTGTGCACTTGCTTTCTGGGATATTTTCAGACAACTTTGTAGCTTTTGCTCCCCTCCATACACGTGTATGGAGGGGATGCACTCCTTCCAAGCTTGTTTGACAAGCTTTGCAATGCTTATAAGAGGAAAGCTTCTCCTCTTGGTTAAGGGTTAGCTCTTGAGAGTCAAAAACCAGAGCTTAGATACATATATCTCTGTCATATATCTATATCATCATCTCCCCCCCTTGTGTGTGTGATCTAAGGCCAAAAAGTGTGATTTTGTCTTAGTTTTGCTCCCTTACACACACCATTACACCTTAGCTTGAGATTGAGAGACTTGGAAGGTTATTTGTGTTGGTTTTGGACTGGTTTTGAGCACTAGAGAGTGGCTGCACCACTTGTTCTTCAAAGGATCTTCAAGGGTAAGAACATCACTTTATATTCCCCATTCTTGCAACCCTTTTCTACCCTCTTTACTTTGTGTTTTTGAGTTTGTGTTTAAGATAAAAAGTCTTGTTTTTACTTGTTCTTGAACCTTCATTAAGGCCTTTTCTTGGTTTGAGCAAAGGTCCATCTTATTAGGCCTTGTATGGCCATTTTTGGAGCCTTTGCTTAAGACCTTGTTTGCTTGGTATTCTTGGCCTTCTCACCACTGAAAACCAGTGGGTTTTCAGTGGTGAGGGAGTTATTTTCGAGCCTCATTTAAGGGAGAGACACCCCTCTCCCCTTGGTCCTTTGCATGCCTTTGTCTTAGGCTCATAGCATAACATGTATGCATGCTTGTTTTAGCTTCATTTCAGAGCTTTATTATGTGTTTTAGGTCATGTTTGATCTCTGTTTTTAGTTGATTTCGTGGCCTCTTGCATGCCTCTCATGTTTGTTTTGAAGTGCTCTCTTATGCTTCGAAGTATGTCATGCCTTTGAGCCATGTTTCTTTGCATGTTCTAGCTTGATCTCATGAAGATATTAGCATCTATTTGTCATAAAAAAGGGCTGTGAGCCACTGTTCTTGACACTTTTGGTATGCTTAGTGTGTGTATTTTGCATGTTAGGCTTGTAAGCCTTGCTTGTATGGAGTTCTAGCATGTTTAGCTTGTTTTGATCTATTGATTTGGCATCATATTAGACCCTATTTCAGTCCATTAGTCATGTCTATATGTTGGTATATGTGGCTTAGTTCATGCTTTAAAGGTATGCCCTTGTATGCTTAGGACTTGGCCTTGTGCATGCTCGCATACTTAGTGTATTTTGGACTATCATGTGGTGGGATTTGGGTGTCTTTTCGCATGCTAGAAATCTGTTTTTGCTTGCTCGGTATATGCCATGTTTGGTCTTGTTAATGGTAGTAAGGTGTGCTCCTTTTGGTGCCTTAGACTTGGCCTTATTTGGTTGGCATATTGGCATGCTCATTGGTCACTTTTGCCACTGTTTTTGGGCTATTTTGAGGGCTGCCTCATTGTGCTTAGTCCACCTTTGCATGTTTACATTATAGTTGTTGCATGCTTGATCAATGAGGCTTTGAATGCATGTTAGTCTTATGCTTAATTGGTCCCTCTTTGCATGACCTTTATGTCTTGTGTATTCTAGCATTTTGCATGCTCATTGTATTAGTCATATAGCATTTGGCATGCTTTGCATCTTTGTGCCATATTACATTATTGATGCATGCTTGCATGAGTTGCATTCCATGGCTTGGTTTGGGGTTGTCAAACCAAGCATGAAGATTGAGAGGAGTTCACACTTTAAGTGGTGAAAACTTGTCTCAATCCTCATGTCACTAAGGCCTTGACCTCCACATGATAGGGACTTAGTCTTCATTTGTTTGTGTTGCATGCATTTTACACCAAAATAGCAATCTTGGTCCCTTAGGCTATCATGCATCAAATGCATAATTGGTAGCCCTAGAATCAAGAGCCATGCCTCCTTGAGTCCCTAAATATGATAGGAGGTATTGGACATGCTGACATATGCCCAAAAAACCATGCCTTGCATTGCTGTCTGCTGCTGCTGTCAAAATCTGTCCTCTGCAGGAATTTTCTGCCGACCGGCAGTAAATAGTGCCGACCGGCACTATTTTTGTGCCGATAAACATCAAAAGCAGCCGGTGGTCAAATGGATCAGCCGATGATCACTCTATCCAGCCGGTGGGGTATTTCAGACTATTTGGAAGATGTTCTAGAATGTTGAGAATTTTTGGAGAGGCAGAACAGTAAAAACAGAGGCAGCAGTGTTAGGGTGCGGCTTTTCCGGGCAAGGTGGATCGAGCACGCATCATTCGCGCATACCAAGGCAGGGCTGAGGCCCCTTTGCATTTATTTATTTGCTTTGATTTCAATATTTAGAATTTTGTAATAATTAATTTATTCGTTTATTTCTTTCGGGTCTGTATTATTTATTTATTCGGTCCCTCCGAGTGAGGGCAAAAAAATGTAATAAGTGTGGGTACGTGGGCATGTATGTCTTCCAACCCCCACTTCTTTCTACCCTTTTATTTACCTGCTTATGATGGTAGATTAGGGCACGTCTATTTTAGCATACCTTATGCAATGCATGCGTGCATTCATGCATTTGTTTACATGCACCGGGCTCGGTACATCATGCAAACCGCATTGTAATTTTCGATTCCAAATTGAATACCTGCTACTCGCGCATTCCATATGCCATGTTTAGGTTTAGCCGAGCCTATTCTAGCTTGCATTTATGCTTGTGTTGCATTAGCCACTTAACATGAACTAGGTCACGCATGTTTGCTAACCAGTTACTTGTTTTTTGGCGCGGAGTACAATGTAAGTGTTTTGCTTTAGCATAATCACATGTGTGTGAATGTTTGCCATGACAATAGGATTGCCATGCGGCTAAATGCTTATGTGTGATAAAATGCTTGAATGCCTGTGGGTGGAGGTTGGATTGCGTGAGTTGGAACAACTCATTGAAATCCGTATTTTAGCCTACTTGCGGGTAGCAAAATCTAACACGTTTTTCGAGACAAAACGGATATGCAATGTTTATTTCCAAGTTAGGCAATCTAGTCTATACTTGTGTGTTGTGCGCATCACATAGTAATTCTAGGCTAATAATTGGAATAAGAGCATGTAATGTTTTCAAAAAAGGATATCACGGTTAGTAGAGGCCGGTCTTCGGACCGGGCGAAAGGGGGTGCTCATAGCTGACCTTCCCCGATCGTACCCAAGCTCCCGAGCCAAGTCACTTTGGTGATGACGGACATGTGGCCTTCGGCACCGAGTCAGGGTTTCCTAAATTCCCCATTAAAAAATATTTAGGTGGCGACTCTATAATCTGGCAAAGCAGTCCATGTTTGGCACTACTTTTCAAAAATCTATTTTTCTTCAAAACAATTTGCCAGAGGTGGACTCTTTGGTTCAGATTTAGAACCGCAACAAAGTTGAGAGTCCGAGCTGTAGCCGAGGTCCCCCGCGGACGTGCTACACATGCTTGCATGAGTGCGATTGCCATATTGCCATGTTTCGCATGCTTGCCATGAGGCTATTTGCTTAATTGCTAAACTGCATGAATGCCTGTAGATGGAGGCCTGATTAGTTGAATTGGAACAATTCAACGAGGGTGAGTTTTAAGCCCACTTTGCGAAGTGGCAAAATCATGTTTTAAGCCCACTTGAGGTGGCAAATCCGCACTTTTAAGCCCACTTGAGGGTGGCAAATTCAAACCATTTTTGAAAACAAACATGAATTGAGTTGTTCCAATTCCTGCAATTTTAGTCTATACTTGCTTGTGTGCGTCACATAGTAAAGTTAGCTAATAATCAGAATAAGAACACATCAGGTTTATAAAAGATCATATCATGATTAGTAGAGGCCGATCTTTGATCGGGCAAGCGAGGGTTCTCATTCCATGACCTTCTCCTCTCGTACCCAAGTTCCCGAGCCAAGGCAACTTTGGTGATGACGGACACGTGGCCTTTGGCACGAGTCAGAGTTTTCTAAATTTCCCCAAAAACAAAATATTTAGGTGGCGACTCTGTAATCTGCAAAGCAGTCCAGTTTTGGCATTATTTGATTCAAAATCGATTTTTCAAAATGATTTGCTGGATTGGACTCTTTGGTGATTATCAGTTTCACATTGCACTTGTAAGACTAGATTTAGAACCACAGGTAGAGTTCGAACTATGAGGGCCTTTCCTTTCAAACCCTTTTTCGAAAGGTAGGGGTGCGGAAAAAGGCGAGTCCACAGCGAGCTCGTATGTATAATAATCGAAGTCATTCCAACTTAAGAAAAATAGCCTTCATCCATTAGCATTCAAAGAGGTATTTCAAACAAGCATGTAGCCTCATGGTAGCATGCTCGACTTGGTAACAAAGACACACATGCGATATGCTAAAGCAAAAATGTTCACCTAGTACTCAAACGAGGCAAGCTGAAGAAAAGAAGATAGTTAGAAAAATGTATGATCCTAATATGCAAAGTGGCTAATGCATCACTTACAAGAAAAGCAATTGTTAGATTCGGCTACTAACATGATATGTGAATCAACTCAAAGCATGAGGTAGTGCATATAATCAAGTAGGAAATGTTTAACGACATCAAGTGTGATGTGCCGAACCTTAATGCATGCAAAAATGGATGCAAAGAATGGAAATGATAAAAGAAAATATGATGCTATGCAATTACAGTAAGCATGTAAATAATATGAAGAAAGAAATGGGGGTTAGAAGACATACATCAAATGTTACAAATTTGCCCCCGCACAAGAGGGTCCAATGTCCTAATTAACTAATTATTACAAACATAAATGAATGAACTAATTAACTAATTACTAACTAATTATTAACTAATTATTACACAATATGAATCTCAAAGCTACTAATCTAAAGAACTTGAATGAGCAGTGAGGAATCTATTGCGCATAAGCGAGAACATCCTTCGGAAACTTCTGTGTTTGCTGCCAAAAGTTGCCATGTTCGCAGTTAGAAAATAGTTCTGCTTTGGCCTCAAAATCTACTCTGTTTTGCTAGAAAATCACCACTGTCGTACAACATGCTTGGCCAGCCGGCCTGATTAGATGGTCGGCCGTATAGAATAATGGTTGGCCAGCCACTGTTTCTGAGGAAAACCCTACTGCAATAGAACTGGAACAGAGCAAGATAGAGTGTTTCCAAATGATGCTTATCCTTCCTACTCCCTCTTGTTATGAAGATTTTCAATGAGGGAATAGGTTTGCTTTCCAAATCATTAACCATCGCAAGTTTGTTACATGATGATCTTAAAAGCAATAGGAAAAGACTTAGCTAAACACACACACACACACACACACACACACACACACACACACACACAAAAAAAGCTATTTTCCTTACCTCCTTTCCATCATGAATTTATTCAAGGAAGAGGTAGACATGCTTCACAAATCATCAAAAATCACAAGGTAGTGTGTGATGATCATAGAGCAACTAAAATGAAAAATAATAACAACTCAAAAATTGTTGTCTACTCCTCTCCCTACTCATGAAATAAGAATGAAACATCCATTTCCATGCTTCAAAGTGGAACTAGGAGAGAGTTTTCAACACTTCTCAATAAAGAGATCTTTAGGAGCAACAAAGCAAGAGAAAAAATCAAGAAGCAAGTTATCTATCAAGGCTTAAACACACAACTCGCCAAAGTTGTTGACAACTCCTCTTTTATTCATGAACAAGGATGAGACATCCATTTTCATGTTTCGAAAAAGATCGATAAAAGAGTTTTTCAACACTTTGAACATGGAAGCTACTACCTAGCTTCAAGGTGGACAACAATAACATGAAAGCAAGAAATTTATCACTAGGTAATCAAACTTGTGGCGGTGTGGCTAAGCCTAAGCTCTAATCCTCCCATGACCACAAGGTTCCAAAATACATAAGAAAAGCTATAACAAAGTAAAATGATCAACTCAAACGGATTGGCTGCTATGTCCTAAACACGCCAAATCTGGGAGGTCTTACAACAACATAACCGTAGTATTAACACATTAAATAGCACCCAAACAACACAAAAGCAGTGCTGAAAATCAGTTTTATAGAGTGGAAAAATGAGCAAAAATTGAAGAAAGCCAAGAGGTTTGATCTAGCAAACAAGCCTAAGGAAGGGTGGCTTACCCCTCCACTTTTTGCAACTTTAAATCACATATTTTAGGCCCAAAATACTCTGAAAAACAATATGTAAGACAAGAAAAAGAGAGAGAAAAGGTGGTGAAAAAGGTTCAAAGTTCACCTCTTGAAAGAGAGGAGAATCTTCTTAGTTCACAAACCTCAATCTAAACAATCTCAAGTATCTAAAATTATGTTCAAAACTTTAGCAAAGAGCTTCAAGTTTAATCTTATATGGTGTATCTGTTGTGTATCTATATTCAAGAGGGTAGAGAAGTGTATTGGACAAGCTTTAGGCTTTTGGTAATTTTTTCTAACCCCAAACTATGAGGGGGGTGCTATATTTATACAATTTTAGCTTCTCACGTTGCAAATATCTTCAAAAGAGACAACTGGCCCAAATCTCATCCATGGGACCAACGTACTGCTACAAAATATATGTTTTTGCTAAACATGGCTAGCTAGGTATGTGGATATGCGGTCAGCCCAATCAAAATGGCATGCCGGCCATCTGTTGGCTAGCTGTTCTCTGAGTGGTTAGGCTAGAAAAAAGAAGGTTTTGGTCAAAATGGGGTGTAACGTTTAGGTTTTGAAACTTGAAACCGAATTCTTTTGCTAAAGATTCGAAAGATTGCACAGCGTAACATTTCATCGTTGAGTGTTTGGAATGAAGCGCCCAAGTCTTAGGGGCGGTCAAAATGGGGTGTCTACAGTCACTTTTTAGGTCAAACCTCTTCACTTTTCACTCCCTTCTCTCTCTCCTTCTGCCATTTTTTATTTTTCAATCTTTTTAGCCTTGATTTCATCTATTTCTACACATCTTTGACCCCTAGTCCCTTATACCAAAACGTAGAGCTCGACGAGGGCTTCCATTTAATTTGAATGGATCGTCTTTTCGTTGTCGGTGGTTTGTTCGACTTGCCTTCTCTTGCTTCAAGAGGTTGGGTGTATTTCTTAAACTCGATGCGAGTTCAGTAATGTATTTGTGGTGTATTTTAAATATATGGATTTCATTGTTTTTGGGTTGATTTTGAAAAATTGATTTATAAAAGGAGGGTTTGTTCCAAATGGGATGATTGAGCTATGGTTTAGCTTTAAAAAATCTATTTCAATTTACGAAGATGCATATGAGTTTTTAAAAGTGAAATGCCCAATTTGAGAAATACCCTGATTGATTATCTTTTGGGAATTGGTTGAATTTTCAGAAAGAGGGTTTGGTTGGAAATGTGTTGTGAGATTTATAAATACTGAGTGTTGGATACTCTTTGGAATTACTTAGGAACTATGATTTTAATATTTTAGATTTGTATATTCGGATTGTTATCTTTATTTATTGTTTAAAGATAATTGTTTTGGCTATCGGTGGAGGATAGCATTGCCGTGTTAGAAATTGCATGTGAACTAGGCAAACTACTGTTTATAAATCATTCATATCATGGTGCATATAATGGATTTTGAAAATTTAAATGGTGTGTTATGGAAAGAGGTTTTGAAAATTCTTGTGTCATGTTCTAAGAGCATTTGTTTCTGTGATAATCCTGTCCAGTATTATGTTAATTAATCTTGATTATGATTGTGATTATGTGCTTAATATGATTTTGAGTGCCAATTATATGATTATATGTGTTTTTGAATTCCTATCTGTTCACTGTAGGAAAATCGGTTTAATTTTCAACTATAGAATTTAAATTGAACACCGTAGAGATGTCAAAAAGTGAAATTGACTATATTTTTGTGCTTAGCATGATTTTTAGAGCCTATGGTAAAGTTTAATTAAAAGTTGATTCGGATCAAAATAATTAGATTGAACTAATTGAATTAGGCTCAATTGATTAACCTTAACTAAGGTGGATTAGTTTAAACTAACCACTTAGTGTATATAAGGGCCAAACACACTTAAACTCCCCATTTAAGCTCAAAAATCTGAAGTATACTCTAGAGAGAGAGAGAGAGTGACGGTTCTAGAGAGAGAAGAGGGCTCAAATTGTGAATTAAGGCTCAAAGCTTGGGAATTGGAAGCTAGACTCAAGGAATTGGCTGAATTTTGGGGGATTGGAGCTTCTAGGTGGGTACCCAACTCTTGATTCATGAGTTTGAGTTGTGATTATATGAATTCAAAAGAGAATTGGTAATAAAGAACAAGAATTAAGCTATACATGATGAATTTTAAATCAATATACACATGCATGTAAGAATTATCATGGTGTGAAGCTTAATTCTAAAGAGTCATGTTTGTATTTAGAAGATGATTGTTGAAACATGAAGAATATAGCATCAAGTCATACATGCATGCATAATTTTCATGAGTTTCATGATTATAAGTATCATTTGTACCATTTGAAATAGAATTGGAGTTAACATGCATGCATGATTGATGAAGATATGAAGTTTGTATAAGGTTGAATGCATGAGTTTTGAAATTGATGAGGAGAATTTGAAATGATTTTGGAAATGAACCATGATTTTGGACATTTGATTTCAAATTATCTAAGGTTTTGTGTTACACAATGTTTTTATATGATTTGGCATTGATTTGCAAACTTTGGAGCCTTTGAGAGTGAGATTTGAGCTTCAAACAGAGTTCTAGAAAACCCAGAATTCGACTTGTCTGCTCGAGCGAGAAAAGTGTCGCTCGAGCGTAAAAGTCGAGCTCCTAGAAGTTTCGCAAAAATTGCATAGCGACTCGTGCGGCCAAAGCTGCGCTCGAGCATACCCTGTTTTGCCAGACTCCTCGCTTGAGCGTCAAAAGTCTCGCTCAAGCGTAAAATGCATGCAACCAGTACTTTCTCAGAGTCTTGCAGTTCGCTCGAGTGACCAATCCTGCGCTCAAGCAGAGAGCCCTGTTTCAGAAATTTGAAACGTTATTTTGCGCTCCTTTTTTCGTTCTCTTTCATTTCTAAGCACTCTTAGGCATGCATTGAACATTGTAAATGAGTTAAAGGGATAAGAAAGAGGCCTAAGAGAAATAAACAATTTGAGATTGAATTGAATCGCATGTGACCCGATATGTTGTAAATTGTGTAGGGTCAAGCGCAAGGGCGAATCCATCAGCAGAACACTGTGAGTAATATCTTAATAAGAATATGTTGAAGTATGCTACTTTCCAAGTGCTCACTTATGTATGAGTTCTACGGAGTTGTTAAATTGAATTGAATATTCGTCATGCCAATGATCGAATAAAGTCGTTGGAATATGATTATGATTACGACTTGCTTATGATCTCAAGTATGAAATGAACATAACATAAATGATTAGGCCAAAGGCTGTTTGATATGAATGTTGGGCCAAAGGCTGTTGATATGAATTATTGGGCCAAAGGCTATTTGACATGAATGTTGGGCCAAAAGCCGTCTGACATAAATGATTAGGCCAAAGGCAGTTTGATATGAATGTTGGGCCAAAGGCCATTTGATATAAATGAATGCGCCAAAGGTCGTTTGACATGGATGAATTGGGCCCAAGACCGTTTGATATGTTTGGGCCTGAAGCCATTTGATGTACTAGACAGAAACACGAATGGGCCTAAGGCCGTTAGATATGTCTGCTACGAATTCCATTCATGTAATTTCTTTATTTCAATATTATTCACTGGGCTTTCGCTCACTCTCATTTATGTGCATGTAGGTGGGCAAAGAGAGGTCCAAACCCAGCCTTAATGAAGAATGTGAGAGGAAGTCAGTTTGAAGAGCCAGCCCGAATGTCTCACGCACGAGACTTTGTTTTTGTTCTTTTGTTTACTTTTTTGTTATTTTGGTGAACATGTTGGATCACCTATGTACATAAGTTTTTGTTTGGCTGGCCGCATATCTGAAAGTTCCTGCATGAATATAAGATGTTAACTCTATGCATATGTGTGTGAGTTATTATAGACTACTTCTGAAATGTTTTGCTTTGCCATGTAAGCACAGCTCATTGGACAAATTTTTTTTAAATCTGCTTCCGTTTGGCCCCTTAATTCTGTTGAAATATGTTTGATCAGGTTTGAGGTCGTAGGTAACCTCATGATTACTCGCCGGTTATGACCTTAATCCATAGGGACGGGTTCGGGTCATGACAGAGTGGTATTAGAGCACGAGTTAATGACTCACACACTTGTCGAAATGAGTAATAAGCATCTAGAAGAGATCTAGAATGCATTCATATGATAAGTATGAACTTGAATACATTTAAAATATGCTTAGATGTTTCAAAATGAATGATTATATGCTATATACTTTGTGAATTGCTTGCATTGTGATTTACTTGAATATGTATGCTCTATTGTATATGCATACTTGTGAACATTTTGCATAAAAAATAATGCAAGTTTAATCAGATAATGGTGAGAACAAGAGGTGATGAATCAGAGGAGTCCTCTATTGCCATAATGGAAAAATTAATACAAGATATGGCAGAAACATTGAGACAACAACAACAGTGGCAGCAATAGTGGCAACAACCACACCCTCCGCCTCCACCTCTGGTACCACCTGTACTAGACTTGCAAAACGATGATCGGACTATAGCTCTCACTAAAGAGTTCAAGAAAATGAAAGCGCCACAGTTTCATGGAGGACTAGATCCTTTGAAGGCAGAGGCATGGGTCCTTGGAATAGAAAAATTGTTTGAGGTGTTTCCTTGTCAAGAAACACAGAAGGTATTGCTAGCCACCTTTACGCTAGAAGATGAAGCGAGAAGGTGGTGGATGTTGATGCGTGAGAATCATAAAGACATTGGCTGGACACGGTTTTTGCAAATTTTCTATGATAAATACTTCCCACAATGTGTCCGTGATAGAAAAGTGTCAGAGTTTATGGAACTCAAGCAAAACAATATGACAGTAGCTGAGTACGAGGCCAAGTTTACTGAATTGGCTAGATTTACGCCACACATGGTCGATACCAACTATAAGAAAGCAAGACATTTTGAAGGAGGCCTTCGAGATGATATCTTAGACAAGGTGAATGTACTAAAGCTAGAAACTTACATTGATGTACTGGATCGGGCCATAATATCAGAAGCTAATCTAGCCAGGCAGAGTAAATCATTGACTGATTGGAAAAGTAAGAAGCGGGGCTTCTTTTCAAAGAAAAGACTTTCGAAAAAGTAGAATACGGGCTCCTCAAGTACTTCTATTTCTTCCCGAGACATGTCTCCAATGTGCAACATTTGTAGTAAAAGGCATCGTCGGGTTTGTTACCGTGTGTCAAGGGCCTGCTTTAAATGTGGTAAAACAGGGCATATGGCCAGGGATTGTAAACAAAACAATGGGAAGTTAGCTGCTAGCTCAACTGCATTGATCTCAAAACCTAGAAACACTACGAGGCCTACCACCACTGGAGACACTGTGAGGCAGGGGAGAGTCTTTGCACTCGTTCCGGGCGATACACGGAATGCAGAAGCCATCGTCTCAGGTACTATTTCTATATGTAATCATGATGCTTTTGTGTTAATAGACTCCGGATCGACACACTCCTTTGTAACTTATGCATTTGCATCTAGATTAGGTAGACTTCTAGAATCCTTGCCATATTTGTTATGTGTATCTGCTCCATCTGAGGAATCTGTGTTGTGTACATCTGTGTGTCGATTTTGCGATATGCATGTTGGGAATGCTATTTTGTATGTAGATCTATTGCCTTTGGACTTTAGACACTTTGATGTAATTCTGGGCATGGACTAGTTATCTAAATACTGTGCCACCATTGACTGTGTAACGAAACGAGTTGTATTTAGACCACCGAGGTAGGAAGAGATTGTGTTTGTAGGTAATGGGGTAGTACCACCACCTTATTTGATATCTGCAATAAAAGCATGTAAATTGATCAGGAAAAGGTGTCAGAGCTATTTGTGTTGTGTATTGTCTGAACAATCTATGAATGTTGAATTGAACAGTATTCCTGTTGTTAGAGAGTTTCTAGATGTATTCCTAGATGAATTGTTAGGGGAATTGATTGACAAGGAGATAGAGTTTACTATTGATATTGTGCCAGGCACTCAGCCTATTTCAAAAACCCCTTACAGAATGGCTATTGCTGAAATGAAAGAATTGAAGAAACAGTTGCAAGACCTACTGGACAAAGGGTTTATTCGACCAAGCACCTCGCCATGGGGTGCGTTGATATTGTTTGTGAAAAAGAAAGATGGAACCTTGCGCCTGTGTATTGACTATCGTGAATTGAACAAGGTAATGATAAAGAATAAATATCCTTTACCCGTATTGACGACTTGTTTGATCAGTTATAGGGCTCGCAAGTGTTTTCTAAAATTTATTTGAGATCCGGGTACCACCAGTTAAAGGTAAAGACAGGAGATATTGAGAAAACTGCATTCAGAATGAGGTATGGTCATTAAGAATTCCTTGTTATGCCATTTGGAGTGATTAATGCCCCTGCGGCATTTATGGACTTATGAACTAAATTTTTAAGCCTTACCTCGTTGAATTTGTTGTAGTTTTTATTGATGATATCTTAATATATTCAAAGAGCAGGCTTGAACATGAACAAACTTTGAGAACCGTCTTGCAACACTCTGAGACAAGAATTATTTGCTAAACTAAAGAAATGTGAATTTTGGCTGGATGAAGTTATTTTCTTAGAGCATGTTATCAGCGAGGAAGGAATTTCGGTAGACCCATAGAAAATAGAAGCAATTGTAAGCTGGTCTACACCAACAAATGTAACAGAAGTCCGCAGTTTCATGGGCTTAGTTGGGTACTACAGAAGGTTTGTGAAAGATTTTTTGAAAATAGCCGTACCACTTACCTAACTCACACGCAAAGGACAACCATTCGAATGGACTGATGAAAGGGAGATTGCCTTTCGAGAATTGAAGACAAGACTAGTCACTGCACCAGTTTTGATATTGCCTTCAGGTATGGAAAACTTTGAGATATATTGTGATGCTTCTTATAAAGGTTTGGGTTGTGTATTAATGGAGAACGGAAGAGTGATTGCTTATGCCTCTCGACAATTAAAACCACATGAGAAGAACTATCCAACACATGATCTGGAATTGGCTGCAGTTGTGTTTGCTTTGAAAATCTGGCCGCATTACTTGTATGGGGCAAAATGCGAAATCTATACGAATCACAAAAGTTTGAAGTACTTCTTTACTCAAAAAGAGTTCAACAGGCGGCAAAGAAGATGGCTTGAACTAATAAAAGATTATGACCTTCAGATTCAGTACCACCGAGAAAAGGCCAATACAGTTGCCGATGCACTGAGTAGGAAATCAATGGGGAACCTAGCTTGCCTACTCATGGAACAGAAAGAAATCTTGCAAAATTTTGAGAAAGTCGGGATTGAAGTTGTGTTACATGAACAAGCCGGGATAATGGCTGCCATTTCTGCTGAGCCAGCAATAATTAATGAAATCAAACAAAGGCAAAAAAGAGGATGAGTTCCTCAAGAAAATAATCGATGATTTTGAATTAAACCCAAAACCAAAATTCAGTATTGAGAATGAAGCATTGAGATTTCAAAGCCGAATGTGTGTTCCGAACATTCCTGAACTAAAGAAAAGAATCCTAGATGAAGCTCACAAGTCAATGTTTGCTATGCATCCGGGTAACAACAAAATGTATCGGGACTTGAAAAAAAGCTATTGGTGGCCCAAAATAAAAAAGGAAATTAAAGAGTACGTGTCCAAGTGCCTTCAATGTCAGCAAGTTAAAGCTGAACATCAGAAACCAGGCGGTCTACTTCAACCTCTCCTTATTCCGGAATGGAAGTGGGAACATGTGACCATGGATTTTGTTGTTGGCCTTCCTCGAACTCCTAGAGGTATGGATTCTATTTGGGTTATAGTTGATAGACTGACTAAATCTGCACATTTTCTACCTGTGAAGACTACTTTTGATGCTTATAGATTGGCCACTATATATGTTGATGAAAATTTTCGTTTACATGGGGTTCCGGTATCCATTATCTCAAATAGAGATCCGAAATTTGTATCTAGATTGTGGAAAAGTTTGCAAAGAGCTATGGGAACAGAACTACGGTTTAGTACCACGTTTCATCCACAACAGATGGTCAATCAGAATGGACCATACAGACTTTAGAGGACATGCTCAGGATGTGTGCCTTGGATTTTCAAGGGAGTTGGGAGGATTATTTGCCACTAGTAGAATTTGCATACAATAACAGCTTCCACTCCAGCATCGGTATGGCACTGTACGAAACCTTGTATGGCAGAAAGTGTAGATCGCCAATTTGTTGGACAGAAATTGGAGATAGTGCCTTACTTGGGCCCAAAATTGTGCAAGACACTTCAGAGAAGATTAAAATTGTCCAACAAAGGCTCAAGATAGCACAGAGCCGGTAGAAGAATTATGCGAATGTTCGAAGAAGACCTCTTGAGTACGAGGTTGGCGACCATGTGTTTGTTCGTGTAATTCCGATGAAGGGCCAGTTGAGGTTCGATAAGAAAGGTAAATTATCGCCCCGCCACATTGGACCATTCCAAATTCTGGAAAGGCTAGGTCCAGTTGCTTATGGGGTTGCTTTGCCATCGGGATTCGAACAAATACATAATCTATTTCATGTATTGATGTTGAGGGGTTATCTTCGAGATTCGTTTCATGTGATTGATTACCACCAGATAGCTCTGGATGAAAATATGGAATACGAAGAATGGCCAAAACGAATCATTGATCGGCAAGTGAAACAATTGAGAAACAAGTCCATCCCAATGGTGAAAGTAGAATGGAAGGAACACTATAGGAGGGACGCCACATGGGAAAAGGAGGATAAAATGCGACAACGCTATCCACATTTATTTCTGGACGGAGGTAAAATAAGTTTGGAGGACTAAACTTCCCAAAAGGGCAAGATTGTGACAATCCTGTCCCGTATTATGTTAATTAATCTTGATTATGATTGTGATTATATGCTTAATATGATTTTGAGTGCCATTTATATGATTATATGTGTTTTTGAATTCCTATCTGTTCACCGTAGGAAAATCTGTTCAATTTTTTACTATAGAATTTAAATTAAAGGACGTAGAGATGTCAAAAAGTGAAATTGACTGTATTTTTGTGCTTAGCATGATTTTAGAGCCTACGGTGAAGTTTAATTAAAAGTTGATTTGGATCAAAATAATTAGATTGAACTAATTGAATTAGGCTCAATTGATTAACCTTAATTAAGATAGATTAGTTTAAACTAACCACTTAGTATATATAAAGGCCAAACACATTTAAACTCCCCATTTGAGCTCAAAAATCTGAAGTATACTCTAGAGAGAGAGTGACGGTTCTAGAGAGAGAAGAGGGCTCAAATTGTGAATTTAGGCTCAAAGCTTAGGAATTGGAAGCTAGACTCAAGGAATTGGCTGAATTTTAGGGGATTGGAGCTTCTAGGTGGGTACCCAACTCTTGATTCATGAGTTTGAGTTGTGATTATATGAATTCAAAAGAGAATTGGTAATAAAGAACAAGAATTAAGCTATACATGATGAATTTTAAGTCAATATACACATGCATGTAAGAATTATCATGGTGTGAAGCTTAATTCTAAAGAGTCATGTTTGTATTTAGAAGATGATTGTTGAAACATGAATATAGCATCAAGTCATGCATGCATGCATAATTTTCATGAGCTTCATGATTATAAGTATCATTTGTACCATTTGAAATAGAATTGGAGTCAAAAATTAACATGCATGCATGATTGATGAAGCTATGAAGTTTGTATGAGGTTAAATGCATGAGTTTTGAAATTGATGAGGAGAATTTGAAATGATTTTGGAAATGAACCATGATTTTGGACATTTGATTTTAAATTATCTAAGGTTCTGTGTTGCACAATGTTTTTATATGATTTGGCATTGATTTGTAAACTTTGGAGCCTTTGGGAGTGAGATTTGAGCTTCAAACAGAGTTCTGGAAAACCCATAATTCGACTTGTTCACTTGAGCGAGGAAAGTGTCACTCGAGCGTGAAAGTCGAGCTCCCAGAAGTTTTGCAGAAATTGAATAGTGGCTCGAGTGGCCAAAGCTGCGCTCGAGCGTATCCTGTTTTGCAAGACTCCTCGCTTGAGCGTGAAAAGTCTTGCTTGAGCTTAAAATGCATGTAACCAGTACTTTCTCAGAGTTTTACAGTCCGGTCGAGCGACCAATCCTGCGCTCGAGCGGAGAGCCCTGTTTCAAAATTTTGAAAAGTTATTTTATGCTCCTTTTTCCATTCTCTTTCATTTCTAAGCACTCTTAGACATGCATTGAATATTGTAAATGAGTTAAAGGGATAAGAAAGAGGCCCAAGAGAAATAAACAATTTGAGAACGAATTGAATCTCTTGTGGCCCAATATGTTGTAAATTGTATAAGGTCAAGCGCAAGGGCAAATCCATCAGCAAAACACTGTGAGTAATATCTTAATAAGAATATATTGAAGTATGCTACTTTCCAAGTGCTTACTTATGTATGAGTTCTACGGAGTTGTTAAATTGAATTGAATATTCGTCATGCCAATGATCGAATAAAGTCGTTGGAATATGATTATGATTACGACATGCTTATGATCTCAAGTATGAAATGCACATAACATAAATGATTAGGCCAAAGGCTGTTTGATATGAATGATTGGGCCAAAGCCCATTTGATATGAATGTTGGGCCAAAGGCCGTTTGATATGAATGTTAGGCCAAATGCCGTTTGATATGAATGTTGGGCCAAAGGCCATTTGATATGAATGTTGGGCCAAAGGCCGTTTGACAGGAACGTTGGGCCAAAAGCCGTCTGACATAAATGATTGGGCCAAAGGCCGTTTGATATGAATGTTGGGCCAAAGGCCGTTTGATATAAATGAATGGGCCAAAGGCCGTTTGACATGAATGAATTGGGCCCTAGGTCGTTTGATATGTTTGGGCCTAAGGCCGTTTGATGTACTAGATAGAAACACGAATGGGTTTAAGGCCATTGGATATGTCCATTATGAATTCCATTCATGTAATTTCTTTATTTCGATATTATTCACTGGGCTTTCGCTCACCCTCATTTGTGTGCAAGCGGGTGGGCAAAGAGAGGTCCAAACTCGGCCTCAGTGAAGAATGTGAAAGGAAGTCAATTTGAAGGGTCAGCCCGAATGTCTCATGCACGAGACTTTGTTTTTGTTCTTTTGATCTTTTGTTTACTTTTCTGTTATTTTGGTGGACATGTTGGATCACCTATGTACATAAGTTTTTGTTTGGCTGGCCGCATATCTGAAAGTTCCTGCGTGAATATAAGATGTTAACTCTATGCTTATGTGTGTGAGTTATTATAGACTACTTCTGAAATGTTTTGCTTTGCCATGTAAGCACAGCTCATTGGACAAATTTTTTTTAAATCTGCTTCCGTTTGGCCCCCTAATTCTGTTGAAATATGTTTGATCAGGTTTGAGGTCGTAAGTAATCTCATGATTACTAGCCGGTTATGACCTTAATCCATAGGGGCAGGTGTAGACACCCCATTTTTGACCGACCTTAAGACTCAGACGTCACCGATTAAGCGCTTGGTGATGTCGCATATTGTGCTCGTTCTGAGGTTGCGGAGTCTCGGCTGCGAGCCTTGCCTCCGGACTTTCGGACTCTTTTGCACCTTACCTTGGTTTGCGAACCAGGTCCCGTTTTCTCCGTTTTCTCTTCCCGAAGGGAGGGAGAGGTCTCGTAGATCATCTCTCAGTGGCCGTAGGCTACGTTTCGTGGTCGTAGGCCATTTTTTTCCCGTTTGGAGCCCGGTTTTCGGTTTTTCGGAGCCGTCGGCTGTGTGCCTCAGTTCGGGACTGCTTAACCACCTCCGTTTGCTCCGGTTTTTGGCATACACCTTATTTCCTCCCTTTTGAGGGACACTGTGGTCCGAGAGACCAACTTCGTGGTCGAACGCCACTTCCGGTGCCTAACAGCCTGTTTTCGGGGCCCCGAACTGCGTGTTTCTGCCCCCAAACCTCCGTTTTGCATCTGTCTTGGTTCATTTTTGGTGGAGACCTTATTTTCATTGTTAGAAAGGTTGTAGGAGAGTGGGAGGCCAGCAATTTTTCTAAAAAACCAGCCTTTTTTGGTCAAAAGTGATTCAGCATGAATCCGGGAAGGAGGAAAACATCTGCGCGGCTTCACCGAAACGGGCATAACTCTTTGCACAGGAGGAATTAAGATATGAGGCCACCACCGTTGGAAAGCTTACTTCCGGGGCTTCATTTTTCACTCAAGAATCTCCTAGAGCCAAGTCTGGGTGGAGGAGATATGGTTGGTTGAAATCCGTTTGGAACGAATCTGCGCGGCTTCACCAAAACAGACATAACTTTTTGCACAGGAGGAATTTTGATGCAAGGTTTGCGGCATTGGAAAGCTAACTTTTGGGGCTTCATCCTAGGAGGTGGCCAACCACCTTGACCCTTTTGACCTGGTCGGCCGGCCACCTGAACTGGTCGGCCGGCCACCTTGCCTGGCTGGCCGGCCACCTGAACCTTTTGAACCTGGTTAGCCATTTTTGTCCTCCTGAGTGTGTTCCAGCTATGCCAGCTATTTTGCACTTGACCCACTGTCCGAGGGTCTGCCCTTTTGGGGGAAAATTTAAATTGGTTTTTCCCCTCCTTTTGTTTCCCTCCTCTCCTCTATATAACCAGCACCCTAGCTTTATTTCTAAGGGTTAGAAAAAATCCTCTTGGAGCTTTTGTATACAACTTTCCCTCTCTCTTTCATCCAAGCCTCCAAACACCTTGGTTCTTCACCATTTACACACCAACCCATAGCACAACACCTCCATCACTCATTCCAGCACCTTGGAGGACATTTGAAGAGGTTGAAAGCTCAAAAATTTGGTCCAAAAGCTGCTGGTTTGCTGCTCTTCAAGGGTAAGCACCTATTTCCCTTAAACTTGCATTTTTTTGCTTCATTTATAAGCCATACTTGCAAGCATTTTTGGACTTTTTCATGAACTAAAAAAGATCATATTTTGAGCTCCTCTGCATGTTTGATTAAGAACTCTTTGCTGTTTGAGGTCTTCTACTACCTCTTGTCTCTTATCTCTCTTTGTAGGCCTTTTTTTGCATGATATTTTAGCCCTACCTGTGATTAATAATTGATCTTCCATAAACTTTAAAGTGTCTTTTTTTGAGCCCCTCTTCAACTTTGTTGAAGGGCTCTTTACTGTTTGAGGCCATCTACTGCCCTGTTTGTTCAATCTCTCTTTTATGGTTGTTTTTACATGATGCATTAGCCTTATTTGTGAGCCTTTTTGGACCTCGACTTAAACTGAAAAAAGTCTTGTTTGGACATAATCTTCATGTTTTATTGAGGACTATTCTCTTTTTGGAGTCATCTTCCCCTATGCATGCTTCATTCTTTCATGATTAGGGCTATGCATTAGAGCACTTGCATTGGCCATGGTTTGGCCTCTTAGCCACTGAAATCCGGTGGATTTTTAGTGGCTTAGGTGTATTCTTGAAGGCCAAAATCAGAGGGGGGTGACCCCCTCTCACCTTGTTTTGTTTGATGGTCTTTTTGGCCTTCCAAAGAGGCCCTATCTTGCATGCTTTGTTGACTGATTTCAGGGCCAATTTGATGAGTTTTAGGGCTATCATATTTAATTTCCAGAGTTAATTTTGCCATTCTAAGTATCCTTGATGCATGTGCTTAATAACCCCTTGTATGCCCTCCCAAAGGAGCCCCTCATTTTTACATGCATTGGCTGCATTTTCATGATTATTTGGGCATATTTTTACATGTCTTGTTCACTGATTTTTTCTAGTTTGGTGAGATTTCATATGCTTCATATACATGCCATGTAAACCATGTTTGCTAGTCAAAGTTGCATGCTATTTTAGTTCATCTTGCTAGCATCTCTTGTCCATGCTTTGAACTAGAAATGTTCATGTTTTGGGACTGCCTTGGCTCTGTCTTTATGCTTCATGATCAAATAATGCATGCGTTGTATAGCTATAGGTCAATACATGTGCCTAGTTTTGTGTTTCGGGACCATTCCATGCATCGGGTGCCATGTTTCCATGTTTCAGGATCACTTTGCATCACATTTCAGTGCTGGAACTTGCATGCTTATATGCCATATTTCATTCCTTGCCATGCCTTGTTAGAATGGCACTTGTGCCTTAGGATCGGTCCTCGGTTTGCGTGCATGTGTGCACGCATCTCAAGGGTCTCATTTTCATCTTATGGCCACTGATGTGAGTGTGGATGAGGTCCATTCATGTTGGTGTAAGTCCATTATGCATTGCATATGCCATTTCATTTCATAGCATTGCGTATGCTAGGTTGCATGTTAGAGCATCGTGTATGTCGTGTTACATCGAGCATTGTGTATGCCATTTCATAGCATTGTGTATGCTAGGTTGTATATTAGTTGCATGGTGCATGTCATCTCATTTGCATTGTGTTTGGGATAGGAGTTAGCCCGAACACGGGAAACGAGGGACGTTTCGTACTTCGAGTGACGGAACGTGTCTAAATTCCCGGTCACCGACACTCCGGATTATCCATGATGGAGTCTCGGTCTTGTTATGTTTATATGTGCATTCATTCCATATTGAGTCATGCAAATCGACTCCTCGGCCATCATGCATCGAGATGCGTGATTGGTGGCGCGAGGATCGAGGACTACACTCCCTGAAGAGTAGTCAAGCATACATATGTGAAAATACATTGCCATGCCCCTTTCCTGCTCTCTGTTGCAGCAAATCAGAAACCGACAATCTTTTGGGGCTTCGCGCGATATTCCGGGCTTAATTGTAAACAGAGGCTAATTGGGGCATCGCAATGGATTTCTGCGCCAAGCAACTCGAACATGCATCATTCATCATCCGGAGCAGAGTTGAGGCAGTCCCTAGCTTGCATGCTAATTTACTGCTTTCCTAGATTAATCTGTTAATTAATTAGGATTTTGTATTTATTCGGACTGTAATTATTCATTTAGGACTGTATATTATTTATTCGGACCCTCCGAGTGAGGGCGCAACTGTAATAAGTGTGCGTGTGTGTGATGTATGTCTTCCAACCCCACGTCTTTCTCCCTTTTATTTACCGGCTTATGATGGTTAGATTAGGGCATGTTTCAATTAGCATATAGTATGATAGCATGTTTGCATTCATTCATCTGTTTTGCATGCACCGGGCTCGGCGCATCATACTAACTGCATTTGTATTTCAATTCTAAGTTGAATACATGTTAGTTGTAGCATTCCATATGCCATGTTTAGAATAGCCGAGCCTATCTTAGTTGCATTCTGCATGTGTTGCATTAGCATTTCTGTATAGTTAGGATCATACATGGATTTCTAACATAGTTTCTGTCTGTTTTGGCTTGGAGTACTCGGTAAGTTTTTACGCTTTAGCATCCTTGCATGTGTGTGAGTGACTGCCATGATAGCATGCTTACCATGTGGTTATTTGCTTATGTGATATAACTGCCTGAATGCCTGTGGGTAAAGGTTGGGTTATTTGGATTGGAACAATGCATTGATTGTGAGTTTTAAGCCTACTAGATAGTGGCAAAACCATCTTTTCTAAGCCCACCTGAGGGTGGCAAAATCTGCATTTTAAGCCTACTTGCGAGTAGCAAACCATCTTTAAAAAACAAACAGGAAATGTTTTGTTCCAATTCAGGCGACCCGGTCTATACTTGTATGCTGTGTGCATCACATAGTAAATCTAGGCTAATAACCAGAATAAGAATGCATAAGGTTTTCAAAACTCGATATCATGGATAGTAGAGGCCGATCTTTGATCGGGCGAGCGGGGGTGCTCACGAAGTGACCTTCCCCAATCGTACCCAGTTCTCGAGCCGAGGCAACTTTGGTGATGACGGACACGTGGCCTTAGGCAAACGAGTCAGGGTTTTAAATTTCCCCAAAAATAAAATATTTAGGTGGCGACTCTGTATCTGGCAAAGCAGTCCATGTTTGGCACTTCTTTCAAAAAAATCTGTTTTCTCAAAACGATTTGCCGGAATTGGACTCTTTGGTTCAGATTAAGAACCGTGACATTTGAGTCCTGAACTGTAGTGAGCCCAAATGAACAGAACGGGACATCATCCTCCTGGGGCGTTCGGGACGTCTACAGCAGGTTCGGGTCATGACAGTTTCATTTTGAAAACATATTTTGGATCACATGTAGTGTGTTATTGGGAAAAGGGTAAATAAAATGGTGAATCTGGGAAGTAAGTATCGTCTCGTTGATATAAGTTGGCCTAAGTGTCCATAGTGAAAGTCCTAAAAATCGCGTGTATACATGGGTGTCGATCTCGTGGACGAAATATCTATAAAATGGCAATAGTAGCGCTTGTATAGCCTACATTTACATGGGTGTCGGTTTACAGTTTTCCACGGACGAAATTTCCATGAAAAGTTGTATTTGTTCTGGAGATTTACCCATTTTATTTATTATGATTTTTGGTTTGGAAAAGAATGGTTTGGAAATGGTTTTAGCAATGTAATTGTTGTTGTTTAACAATGTATTTTGCTCATTGGTATTGAGATACCTAGATTCGTTTGGAGATGGATTTCTTTTATTTTAAACAAATGTTGTAAAACTCGAGAAACGTTTTTGAATAAACGAAAGGTTTTTGAAATTGGAAAGAAGGGATTTTTATTGAGAAATCAATTGGACTTTTAAAATGCATTTAGGCATATTGTATATATATTGCATCATGATCATTTATACTAGTGGAGCATATTTAGTTTCTGAAATATCCTCTACTGGGCTTTATCCTTACCCTACGTGGCTGAAAATGTTTTTCAGGTGTGCTTATGAGGATGTGGACTGAGACATTTGAGTTGTGTTCGAACCGTGTAGGGTGGTTCCCTTATTTGTAGGCCATGGGCCAGTCATGTTATATATTGGCCGTGTGCCATTCTTGTAAGGGTTACACCCTTTGTATGTAATGTAAGCTTTTGGGCATTTCAATTTGATTTATAACATCTTTGTATGTTTTAATTACAAGAACATCCATTTGACTTAGATGTTGTATCTAGGAAAGTATTAAATTGAATAAACACACATGTACTGTGTGACTATATCATTTACATCTACATGAGTATTATTGTCTATTATTTATCGTTGGGTGGTTTATTCACGTGGACCGGACCTCATAAATCCGGGTCATGATAAATTCATGAAAATAATCCTTTTGTACAGAAAATAGGGCAGTAGATACAATACACTGGGAATCTCTAGGTACTTGCCTTCCAGTAGGCTATACAAGCACTACCAAAGCCATTTTACCGATACTAACAGGAAGGATCGGCACCTAACCGCACGGGTTTTTGGACTTTCACCAATGACACACAGGCCAACATAATAAAACCACAACCACACCGCCTAACCAAATTCACCACGGTATTCACCCATTTTTTTAAAAACCAAAACATTTGCAATGTTCAATATGAAATGATGCTCGATGCACAATCTTTGAAAAATTAGTTTCAATTCAACGTAATCCTCATGTAATGTCTACAACAATCAAGACTGTCCTCTACCGATAGCCCAAAACAAATATTTTTATTCAATAGATAATTCCAATCAAAAGATACAATTTCATTAATTACAATGGGAGTGATGCTACATATCCAACTCCACTATCATCATCAACATAAACATTGCTCCAATTTCACAATACCCAACATCATTTTCCATTTCTTTTCACAATTCCAAATACACAAAAATCTAGGGCAAAAAGTCCCTAGATATATCCCCATAACCATTTTCAAGAATCTATTTGAAAAACCCCTCTTTTGATTTCAAATTCAAATCCTAGGTTTTCCCCAAAATTTCTCAAATCAATACCCCTTTCAAAGAACAAATAACTAAGCTAAAATCATATAAAAGAGTTAAAGAATCCCTATCTCAAAGTAGAAGACACGAAGAAATGATAGTTAGAACTTGACGGAGTCAAAACACAAAATGCTCAAATTAAAATGGAGCCCTCAACGTGTTCAACGTTTTTCTCCAAAGGACAAAGGTAAGGAAATCCACGGATTTAGAGTATTTGGGGCTAGAAATGAGAATTAGAGAGTTTGTGTGTGTGTGTGGATCTAGGGTTTTGGAATTTTTAAAGAGAGAAAGAGATGAAAAAGTGATAAGGACAATTTCCTTTTGGACTGATATACGCACAGACCGTTCGAGTACAAGAATGGTCGCTCGAGCAACAGACAAAATAAGTGACACCACTCGAGTGACCAAAACCATTGCTCGAGCACACAATGACCCCCTCCCAGTAGTTTAGACCTTTAAAAGATCGCTCGAGCACAAGAAATATCGCTTGAGTGAAGATATCAAAATCTCAGTAGTTTTGCAAACTGTAAAAGACTACTCGAGCCAGGAATGGTCACTCGAGCGAACAAGTAGAATTTTGGGCAACAACTCTTTGAAAAATTGATTTCCAAACCTATTTCAAACACAACCAAAACTCCCAATAGCCAGACTCAACAAGTATTACGGTGGAAAGGAGATTAACAACAATTATGTACATGGATTCTCGGATCCGAAAGTAACAAATGGGTTGGGTCTAAACCAGAATCATTATACAAGAAGTATAGTAACAAACAATATACAACAAATCATCGAAAAATATACTAAAAAAATGATCAAATAGTTCATATATATTGACACACATTTTTAGAAAATTTTGTATATAATCAACACTGGCATAATATCGGTGAATAAATTACACAATATCAGTGATTACAAAAACTGACGAAGAGACTACAATTTGTGTATAAAAGTGGCAAAAAATGATAGTTCATCGCTAGTTTACCATCATCTCTATCGTCTGTCTACAACTAACCTTCTTTTTCAAATATTCTTCCATGATAGGACCTTATTTCAAAATAATGGTGAAGGAAGATCGTTGATCAAGTGAATCCCTCACATTAGGTAAGAAAAACACTAAGAATAATATTTTTGTCATATTCTATATACAATATTTTATATATACCATAAATGAAATGTATCTAATAATTGATCTTCTCTCTCCTAGATGTATGGTATAATATATATATATATATATATATATATATTATAATAAAAATCTATAAGGGTAAAATAATTCATATAATACTTCTAATATGAGAAAAAGAACTTATTGAAATATAAGTTCAAATGTATAGAATTAATTAAGATAGAATAATATGTTATGGACCAATTGGACTACAAGTCCATCAAAATGGATTAGAACTCCCCGTTTTTAAAATAATTTTATATGTATGTACACATTACATACACAAACATAATTCTACTAAAATTATAACATATATTTATTTAAGTTACACATTTATAGCCGATAAGACTATTAATTTTTGAAAAAATTGCCAAAAAAAAAAAAAATGGAGGAAACAAATAAATATTGCAAATCAATGAGGTGTTCCCCAAAATTGTAGTAAAAATGAAAGGAAAAAAATGCAAAAACATGGTATGATGGACTAACAAGACTGAAATACCCTTGCCCTCTTCTTTCTCTTTCCACCCCTCTACAATTTCGATGGCCACCACCCACCATCGGCCACCGCATTCCCTCTTTCACCCTACTACCTCTAAAGACCTCCTGATACCACCACTCTTGACACTGTAGCCACCTCCCCTACCTTTTCACTTCTCTTCCACGACACCATTCCTCTATTCTAACCAACTGATGATGACTCTTCCTTTTCCCTCTACCACCCTATCTAGATATGAAAAATCCTAAAATCAAAAACTTAGACACACACACACACACAAAAAGATAGAGACCTAGGGTCGCGGTTGTTGGGGCAAGATCTGATCATTGTCGTTGAGGTGTGATCCACCCACAACCCATTTTGTTGTCCCCTTTTGTTGTCACAACCATGAAGCATATCTCCATGATGAGATAGAGATATAGGGAAGAATGATAGGGAAGAGATTAGAACTTTGAGGGGATATTGGGGCCAATGTTGGGCGTACCCACCAATCCCTAATCTACCTCTGATTACTGAAAGTGAATGCGCTTTTAGTGTTGAGCTAGGGTTTGTAGAAGTTAAGGGGAAGAGAGGGTGTGAAAGGAAGAGAAAAAGGGAAGAGTGATTTGTAATTTGTAATTTGAGAAAGATTCCTACCTAATTACAATTATGTTTTAAATTTCCATTTCTACTCTTATCACTTTTTTTTTTTCTTTCTACTAAATTGCAATTCTTTTGACTTCTTGTCATTTATCTATAATTGTTTCTTATTTTTTTCCATACATCATAACATAATTTTATAAGTGTGCGGCCCCTAACTTTTGTAAACCTTATTACGGCCCCAACTTTAGAATTTTTATAATAAAGTTCTTAGTTCCTCGTTTATTTGCGAATTAAACTCTAGATTTTGGTTATCACCATTTTCACTCGATTATTCATTTTTTATTCTAAAGCAAAGTGTGCAATCTGAATTATCTTTCCTACCTCTATTTTAATTAATTCTATACTTGAAATAGGTATTTTAATTTATAAATTTAATCCATGCTCTCACACTTTATTAATATTACACTTTAGCCTCAATTTCATTACTTTATATATATGTAAGTACGCTTCATTATAATAATCGTTTTCCACAAATATCTACAATATTTTTTGTTAATTATATTGTTTAATTTTGCTGATGTCTAAAATATTATGTGATAAATTATGATTTTTTAATACACATATTTTATTTTATTTGACACAAAATATTATTTGTTTAAAATATATGTTGTATGATATATTTGTTATAAATGAAAATATTTTCAAAATTTTACTATTCACTTTTTGAAAAATTAGGTTGATCACTATTCATCTTTTGCAAATTTGATATTGATTGGTTGTATTATTTTGACAAATTTGATATTGATGGGTTGCCTTCTTTTGACAAAATTGATATACCCACATGGGGTAGTAGGTTATGTTCAATTTCAAATCTCCACAACATATACAAAAATTTTAAAAATGGTATATATTTTCAGATCTATTATAAATATCATTTAAAGAGATTTTATTGTGTATGCAAATATTTGATTAGAATATTATATATAATAGATATATTATATGTTGTAGTACATATAGAAGTGTTTTGTGTGTAGAAAAATTAGAGAACTTGAAGAGAAAAAAAATTGTGCTCCAAAATTGTGATTGTATTTTTCACTCTCAGATCTAAGTATTGTCTTTGTTCTTACACTTTCATATCTATTCTTTGTGAGAGAATTATTGTAAAAAAGGGTTGATGTATCTCTTTTTTTATTCATTATTTTGTGAGAGAATAAGATTTGTGTAAAATCCACAAGTTTGGTCAAGCTTTGGAGCTGTATTGATTCGTTTTGATAGTGAAGAAATTCTCTAGAAGGATCTTTGAAAAGTGGACGTAGACCCAGCGTGCCGAACCATTATAAATCTCTATGTTTGATTTTCTCTTCATATCTCCTTTAATTTTATATTGATTATTATTGTTTTATTCTTATTTGTTAAAATTTGAATATTTTAATTATTATATTTAATATTGTGAAATTATTTTTAATAACCCAATTCACCCCACCACTTGGGTTGCCTACCTGGGATAATAATTGGTATCAGAGCAAGGACTCTAAGTTTTGTGACTTAACCATCTTAGAATAGATTATGGCAACTCCTAGCTATTCTTTATCTGAGGGATAAGCATCCAATGGACCACCATTGTTTAGCGGTACCAACTTTAGCTATTGAAAAACTAGGATGACCATACACATACAATCTAATGATTATGAGCTCCAGAAAATTATTTATAATGGTCCAAAAATTCCTATCAAAACCGTAGATGATCAAAAGATACCAAAACTTGAAGATGAATGGACCGAATCTGATACGAAAATTGCTCAAGTCAATGTTAAAGCCGTAAATATGTTGTATTGTGCCTTAGATGCCAACGAATTCAATAGAATTTCTACATGTAAGACTGCAAAAGAAATTTAGGATAAACTCAGAGTGACTCATGAGGGAACAGATCAAGTTAAAGAGTCCAAAGTTAGCTTGCTAGTCTATAATTATGAGTTTTTTTAAGATGAAACCTAATGAAACTATTACTCAAATGTTTACTCATTTTACAAATATTATAAATAGTTTAACCTCTCTTGGAAAAATATATGCTAATGTTGAAATTGTAAGAAAAGTGTTCAGGTCATTACCAAAAAGTTGGGAGACAAAAGTTATTGCTATTACAGAAGCCAAGGACTTATCAAAGCTAAGTATAGATAAACTAATGGGATCTCTTCTCACATATGAGCTCATCATGAAGGAAAGAGATGAAGAAGAAGATAGCAAGAAAAAGAAGGGAATAGCTTTCAAAACCACTTCCACTCATGAAGATGAGGATGAAGATAACTCATAAATTGATGATAAAGAAATGGCTTTCTTAACAAAAAAGTTTCAAAAATTTATGAAAAAGAATCAAGGAAGAAAAATATTTTTTAAAAGAGATTTTAACAAAGGAGAATATAGTCGAAAAAATTTTATAAAAGGAGAAAATAATAAGAAAGCTGAAATTACTTGTTATAAGTGTAACAAACCCGGTCACATCAAGGTCGATTGTCTGAAAATCAAGAAACAATACAAGAAAGACAAAAGAAGAGCCATGATTGTGGTATGGGGAGATAGCGATGAAAGTGATTTAAAAAATGATCACAACGACAATAAAGTGGCCAACCTATGCCTAATGGCATTTGGAGATGATGGTGAGGTAAATAATGAGTCTTTGTAATGACCCAATTTTTTTTTTTAAATAGCCAGTGCATAATTTAATTGAGCAAATTTTCAAATTTGATTGCTGTGTAAATTCTGTGCGAAAATAGTTCAGTTTTGTATTTTTTAAAAATAGTTCCCGATCTCAGAAAATTATGAAATTTTTATATGTTGTTCCGATTTGAGTCTAGCACGTTGGGTAGAAATTTCAGAATTTATTGATGAGTATTTATTTTATGAAAATTCACGGACTGATTGGTGTTCAATTTAATTTATAGCAGAATTTGAAATTTGAGTTTTGGGTGTTTGGACCAGGATTTGAGAAAATTTTGTTGGGTCTATTTTGGTATATAATTGGACCATGTTTGACTTATGGGTGAGACCCATGATTTAGATTCAATTTAATTTGAATTTGTTTATGATTCATGTTTAGTTATTTGGTCCCTTTTAATTATGTGATTGGTAAGTTATTATTATTTATTATATGAGATTACAATAAATATTTGAAAGTTGAACTTATGGTGGGTATCATATGGTGAAAAATTATATATTTTTATAGTCAATGAAATGAGTGCATATTTTATAGTGAGCAAAATATTATATTTTGTGGTGTACAAAAATGTTATATTTTGTGGTGAGAAAAATTATATCATTTTATAATTTATATTATAAATTCTGAGATATTATTACAAAAGTTATATATATATATATATATATTTGGAAAAAGCCAAGCTTTGGGAAGTAAACTCATGTGGGTTGCTCCCCCTTTTATCCTTACCATCATTTTTCATTCCTTTGCATTTCATATTATTTCTTTGGTTGGGTTGGCATAACCCATCCCTCTCTCTCTCTCTCTGTCTCTCTCTCTCTCTCTCCTTCTCCCTCTCTCTCTTTGTTCTTCATTGATGCTCAAGCTTTGAGCTTAGAGTGAAAGTCTTTAAAGTGAGATTTTACAAAAGTGTTGTAAATGAAAGTCGGAGAACTCATCGTGATCTTCGCAATGGTAGTCTCGGATTCATGATCGGGCAAGATTTACCTTCTAGATCTGCTCTTCTTTATTATTTGAGGTAGGGATTTTCTTCATATTTTTACATTAAAGCTATATTGGGGTTATTTTGAGAAAATATATCATTATAAGAGGTTTTTTTTTTTTTTGAACGACTTATAAGAGGTATTGCACATATATATATATATATTCAGATTTTTGTTTGGTAATTTTTGGAAGAAAAATTATGTTGAAATGTTAAGAATGTTGGCATTTTGAGGTTGATTTGGAAAAATCATTTTGTGTTCATAATTTTGTAAAATAAATCTGAAAATAAATTTAAAAGATGTATGGATTGTATTTACATCATATTATGATTAGATGATTTATTTTGAAAAATATAAAGTTGAAATATTTTTTTTTTCTTTGATTTGGATTTTATTTTTGAGAAAAATAAATTGATGTTGAAGAATATTATGTAGATTGTTAAGTTGGGATTATAGAGTTGTTTGGGGATTAAAAACTTTAAAAGTGTTATATTCATGAAACTTTATGGAAGATGATATGTTGATGATTAAGTTGTGTTCAGTTTTTTTTTTTTTTTTTTTAAATGAAAAATGTGAAATATGGACTTTTGAACTCATAACCTTGAAAATGTTACTCTTGGACATCTTTCATAATTTTTGATGTAAATACCATGTTGGTTAAGTAATTTTAGAAAAAGCTATGAAATTGTTAGTGGTAAATTTAGGAAAAATATTACCTCTCTAAGTAACTTAGCATGAAAAATAGTTATGTTGAAATATAGTTATGTTTGAGGGATGAGGCATGTGAAGTTAAGTTTGGTATTATTAATTTGAAAATTTTTGAATATAATAAACTTACTAATTTAGTGGATTAAATTAGTTTTGGTTAAAATGTTATATCCGTTATGGTTAAAAGTGTGTTATTGAGATTATACTATAATTTTTGGATATAGTAGGATGAAAATGGTAATATTTAATAAGTATGAGATTTGGTGAAAATCATATTGGTTATCTTGGTTGAGGTGAAACAAAAATTGATTGAAAGTTTTGTGTGAGTCAAAACAATTGGGAAATTGATAAATAGTTTTAATATTTGGTGTATGCTAATATGTTGTTTTTGAACATCAAATTCATATATGAGATGTTTGAAGTGTAAATTGAGGGTTTGGTTAAGTTCGAAGTTGTTGATTTACATGTGGTAAATATATGAACATTGACATTATTATATTATCTCTTGGGATTGTATCATGGTATTACATTGATAGATATATGGAAATTTGATCACAATGGAGCATTGTGTGGTGGAATTGAAATTGGAACTATTCTAATGCATTGTTACATATTGCATTGCCATTCCATTTCATTGTTATCATGGATTTCGAATTACAATTGAAAACTATTATTTTGAGAAATGAATTGTTTTTTGTGAAACAAGATCATTTTGAATCGTTTTGGGTAAATACGTTGGTCAGTCTGGTTAGGGGGTGTAGTTTGATATTGGTTAAGTTGGCCTGAGTGTCCATGATGAAAGACCAGAAACCCGTGCGGATAGGTGTCGAGCCTTCCAGTTAATATTGGTAAAAATGACAGATTACAAGTGTCGAGCCTTCCAGTTAATACTGGTAAAATGAAAAATTGGTAGTACTTGTATAGTCTACTTGCAGACACCAGCCTAGGGATTACATGAGGCATATTTACTATCTTAGAATTTTATTGAAATTGTTGGATTAATGTGTTTTCAAATTGGCATTGTGCGTAAGATTTTCAAAAGATGAGAAAAATATTTTGAGCATGACATGGCATATGCATTCATCTCATAAGACTATATAAAATGGATTTGATGAATTGTTTAATTATTTGATTCAATTGATAATGAGATAATTAAATGAATTGAAAATGATGTCATGTTGCTATTGAAACATGTTTATTTAATTAAATAAATTGGATTTAAGAGATTATGTAATAAAATCATATGGTTTTGACATGATATGATTTCACGTATATGTACGAGTATTTGGTACCCGCATAGCTTCTAATGTTTTAATATGAGATTGCTTGGTGAGCTAGTGGTTGCTCACCCCCTGCCTGTACATGTGTACAGGGAATGCTTTTCGGATTTGAAGATTAAACAATGGGTTACCATTTTATAAGTGTAACATAGTGATGGATTGTACTGCTTTATTTGTTGTTTGGATGAGTGCTATTTTTTTTTTATAAAGAGTAGTGTCCTCTCTTTTATTGTAAGCCTCAGGGCATTTCTTTTATTCGAATGTAAATGTCATTGTTGTATAACGAAAGGAAATATGTATATTTAATTATTCATCATTTCACCCAAGGATGAAATGTTATTTGTAAACGGACTAATTAATGAATATTGATAATGTTATCCAAGCGATAAAATACGGGGCTTGACAGTCTTATTCTTTTAATGAATTACAATTTGCATTTGAGGAATTGTATGATGAATTTTGAAAACTTGGCATTAAAAATATTGCTCTTAAAAAATTGTTTTCAAGTTCAACAAAAGAAAATGAATCTTTATCTAATAATACTGAAGTATTACAGAAAGATCTTTTAAAAATAAAAGAAGAAAATGAAATTTTAAAATAAAAAAATCCCCTATCTTACAAAAGGAATTAAATGATTTGAAAATTAAAAATGATTCTTCAAAAAATGAGAAACTTGTTTTAAACAAAAATATAAAAGATTTAAAAAATATTCTTTCAAAATTCACTCAAGGAAGAGACACTTTAGATAAACTTCTTAAAAATCAAAATCGTACATTTGGTAAAGAAAGAATTGGATGTAAACCTTTTTGAAAACGAAAAACTTTCAAAAATGGTTTTATTTATGCATATTCTAGACACTCATATCTTATGTGTCATTTTTGTGGTAAAAGGGCTCATATTTCACCTTCATGTCCTGTTAAAAGAAATCATTTTATTAAAATAAAAAAGATGTGGGTTCCTAAAGATACTTCAAGAGTATCAAATTCTAACTTTTATGAACCTAAGAAAATATGCGTACCAATAGAAAAATCAAATTTTTATAGGTATGTTTCAAGACAAAATCCAGTAACGATAGATGGTATCTTGACAGTGCCTGTTTGAGACACATGACCGGAAATAAAGCTATGTTCGCCATACTTCAATCAAAGGATGGCGGATATGTAACCTTCGGTGACAATAGTAAAGGAAAGATCATTGATGTAGGTAGTATTGGTAAAAATTCTTCCCCTATTATAAAAAATGTTTCACTTGTTGAAGATTTAAAACATAACTTGCTTAGCATTAGTCATTTATGTGATAAAGGTAATAGAGTTATTTTTGAGAAAACTCACTGCACAATTGAGAACACCAAAGATAATAAAACTCTGTTTTTAGGACATAGACATGAGAATGTATATGTGCTTGATTTGCATAACTTATCTTCTCATTTTTATGTAAAATGTTTATCTGCAATAAATGAAACTGGTTGTGTAACGCCCTCAAAATTAGGCATAATGACAATCACACATAAGATCCATAATCATAAAGAAATGATACATTTTCATTCATCAGAGTCCTCTTACAAATGATAACACATGTTAATAACAAAAGAATGCCCTCCGGGCTTACATCTTTCCAAGTGAAACTTGGTTACAACAAAAGAAGAGTACTAACTCTTTGTGTATAAAGCCTTCAGCTTGAATTTACATGTAATTACCAACAAACCCAAAATAACAAAACACGGAGCCTTCAACTCCTAAACCTTCCAAGCTAAGACCTTGGAGGTGGCATGTCCCCTATACCTGAAAATGGTGTCCCAAGAAGGGTGAGCCAAAGCCCAGTAGAGATATGCTAAACTAAATATGAGAAATAACTAAAACATTAGCATCTGATAAATGTTCGACCCATGTACATCGATTCACACCATTTTTATAATCCATCAACATTGATATTCATCTTTCAACCCGGTTTCATTTCTATTTTCGTTTCACTTTGTTGACATGGTTCGTTTATCCAAGTAATTCAAATGAGACTACAACTCATAAAAACAACACTTCAATTCATCGACAATTCAAAATGAGACTACAACTCCTATTATCAACACTTCAATTCATCGACAATTCAAAATGAGACTACAACTCATATTATCACCACTTCAATCATCAACATCATTCAGATGTATATAAGGTTTCGGGACTTTCACCCTAGACACTTCGGCCAACTTAATTATCAATGGAGTACATCCCCTATCTCCTCCCAAATAGTGGAGTACATCCCCTATCTCCTTCCAAACCATGGAGTACATCCCCTATCTCCTCCCAAACAAAGATACATATGCAATGTATTTAAACACCTTATCATATACAATGATCAATTAATGCACATATTCAATGTGTTATTCCAACCGTCGTATTCAATGACATATTCCAATTGATTAGTTTCGGTTTACCTAATCATCACGCAATTCTACAAAAATCATGGCTATTCTCCACCGATAGCCCAACACAGTTATTTCTAAACAAATAAATAAATTTACCAAACATATAAATTATTATATTTTCCACAGGTGAGTGATTTATCAATCCAACTACACCATTCATTCTCATGTTTTTCCCAGTTCCATAATTTCCAAACCAATTTCATATTTCCCCAATGTTTCATAATTTACACAAATAATTTATATAGCTCAAATTAGGGTATTATCCTCTCTTTCTCAAAACTTGCAATCAAGGCCAAATTTTTTTTATTCTACATAACTATTTCCACTCTTAAGACCTCATACACACAATGGAACCCAAATATGGAAAACCCCTCTTTCAACATTTCAAATTTCAAACCCTAACTTCCAAAATTTCTAAATCTCACCATTTATACAAAATGACTAATATTTATGTTAAAACTCATAAGGAGGTGTAGTTTATCCCTACCTCAAATGGAGAAGATGAACCACACAAGAGACAAACTCCAAAAGTGCCGAAATCCACTTCTTTTCGGATCAAAGTGAAGACCTTGACAAGCTCTATCTCTTTCTCAAAGGCCCAATGGTGGAAATCCTAACGGATCTAGATGAAATCTAAGAGAGAAGGTAAATGTAGAGAGAGAAACTCAAGAACAAGTCTTTTGGAAAGTCTTAGAGAGAGAGAGAGAGAGAGAAGAAAAAATGGTTCAAAATGACCTCTCCTCGGACTGAAATACGTGCAGTCCGCTCGAGCGTGAGAATCCCCGCTCGAGCGTCAGACACAGCCTTCCGCTCGAGCGTTGAAAGCACACTTCCAGCATCTGCAGACCTGCAAAAATGCTGAAGGCTGAAGAATCCCCGCTCGAGCGTCAAAATGGCCGCTCGAGCGAAGGAGCAAATAAAGTAAAGCCCGCTCGAGTGTGGGAAGTCTCGCTCGAGCGGAGAGACCAATATCTGGGCAACACAGGTTTTAGAAAGAAAGCAACCAACCTATTCCAAACTAACCCAACACAACCCAAAATTCTAATACAAAGAATAACGGATGGAAATAAGGTATAGACAACAGCATACAACCACGGAACCCAAGTCCGGAATACAATAAATGACGGGGAAGACCGGGATCGCTATAGGTTGGTTATGGCATAGAAGATTAGGACATGCTCAGTTAGATTTAATTTCAAAACTTTCAAAAAATGAGTTAGTCATTGGTTTGTCTAAAATTAGTTTTGAAAATGACAAACTTTGTGATGCATGCCAACTTGGAAAACAAACTAGAATTTCTTTTAAATTTAAAAATATTGTTTTAACTACTAGACCGCTTCAACTCTTACATATTGATTTATTTGGACCATCTAGAACATTCAGTTTAGGAGATAAATTGTATGCTCTTGTTTGGGTTGATGATTATACTAGATATACATGGGTATTATTTTTAGCACACAAAAATAAAACTTTTTATAATTTCTCAAAACTATGTAAAAGAATTCAAAATGAAAAAAGTCTTAATATTTGTAGTGTTAGAAGTGATCATGGTAGAGAATTTAAAAATGATGATTTTATTATGTTTTGTGATGACTTAGGAATAAATCATAATTTCTTAGCCCCTAAGACTCCTCAACAAAACGGTCTGGTTGAAAGAAAAAATAGAACTCTTGAGGAAATGGCCCGTACTATGCCTTGTGAGAATAATTTACCTAGATATTTTTGGGCTGAAGCTGTTTACACTGCATGTTATGTTCTAAACCATGTCGTGATTAGAACTATTCTTAAGAAAACCCCTTATGAACTTTGGAAAGGTACAAAATCTAATATTAGTCACTTGCATGCTTCTGGTTGTAAATGCTTTGTATTGAATAACAATACAGATAAGTTAGGAAAATTTGATGCTAAATCGGATGAAGCTGTATTTCTTGGTTAGTCAAATTCTAGTAAAGCTTATAGAGTATTTAATAAAAGAATTTTACTTGTTGAAGAATCTGTACACTTTGCCTTTGATGAATCTAACAATGTTGTTTCCAAGAATCTTGTAAGTGATGATACTGCAGAAACACATCCAAGAATGGAAAGCATTTACACAACAGAAATTGAACAAAATCCATCCCCTGAACATAAAGAAGAAATAATGAAGAATCTTCAATAAGAATATGCTCGTCCAAAAAATGAATCAAATCTACCAAAGGAATAGAAGTATGCTTATGGCCACCTTAAAGACCTTATCATAGGTGATGTAGTAGAAGGTATAAAAACTCATTCCTCTATTAGAAATGTTTGTGGTAACTTAGCATTTGTTTCACAAATTGAACCAAAATCATTTTTAGAAGCTAAAAATGATGAAAACTGGATTTTAGCAATGCAAGAAGAATTAAATCAATTTGAAAGAAATGAAGTTTGATTTTTAACACCTCGGCCTAAGGATCATTCTGTTATTGGTACAAAATGGGTTTTTCGAAATAAAATGGATGAATCTAGAGTTGTTACTAGAAGCAAAGCTAGATTGGTTGCCCAAGGTTATAATCAAGAAGAGAGCATCGATTTTGATGAAACTTTTGCACCAGTTGCTAGACTTGAAGCTATTAGAATGTTACTTGTTTTTGCATGTTTTAAAGATTTTAAATTATATCAAATGGATGTTAAAAGTGCTTTGTTAAATGGGTACATTTTGGAGGAAGTCTCTATTGAACAACCTCTCAGTTTTGAAAATCATAAATACCTAGATCATGTTTTCAAACTTTCAAAAGCTTTAAGCTCCTAGAGCGTGGTATGAAAGATTGAGTAATTTTTTACTTGACAAAGATTTTTCTTGAGGAAAAATAGATACAACTCTTTTTATAAAAACCAAAAAAGAGGATATGCTAATTGTTCAAATTTATGTTGATGATATTATTTTCGATGCTACCAATGAAGATTTGTGCAAAGAGTTTGCTAAAGATATGCCGGATGAATTCGAAATAAGTATGATGGGAGAGTTAAATTACTTTCTTGGTCTACAAATTAAATAAACCAATGATGGTATCCATTTAAATCAAATGAAATATATCAAGGATCTACTCAAAAGGTTTGAAATGGAATCATCAAAGCCTGCAGCAACTCCAATGAGCACATCAATAAAAATCGACAAAGATGAGCAAGGTAAAGCAGTAGATGCAAACAAATATCAAGGTATAATCGGTTCCTTACTCTTTCTTACTGCAAGTAGACCCAATATAATGTTTAGTGTTTGTATGTGTGCATGTTTTCAATCCGCACCTAAAGAGTCACACATCACTACAATCAAATGTATCTTCAAATATCTTAATGGCACTCCAAATTTGGGTTTATGGTATCCTAAGGGAACCACTTTTGAACTTTTGGGTTACTCGGATGCCGATTTTGCGAGATGTAGACTTGACTGAAAAAATACTAGTGGCACTTGTCATTTTCTTGGACACTCACTCTATCACGACCCAAACCTGCCCCTAAAAGTTTAGGACATGACCGGCCTATACTTAGACCTCAAAATAAAATTTCCAAAACAAATATTTTATTCACTAACAAGGCCCAAACCAGAAGTAGTTAAATAATAGAATGTCCATCGAGTGGTGCATATATGCCAGGATCATTACGCAACTAATTGTAGGCGGAGAGGTCCACATGCACAATTCATATAAATACAAGTCCAAGTCATGTGGATATACATAAAGAGTTATAATCCAGAAATTACACAATCATAAAATGTTTAGCAAAAGCCACTACGAACTTAACAAAGATATGGCATTAAAGGGACTCCTTAAGATGTAAAAGACTCCAACTTTGGGGCTTAACAAAACAAGTCCTCAAAAGACGCTTGAAGCTGACCTAGGGCTGGCCTCCAAGATGACCACCTACAAAACATACATGAATACGAAATGAGCTAGGCTCAGTGAATAATAATAATGTATGAAGGCATATAAATGAGCATTTGTCTCGAAGAATATGTACGTAATACATGTATGTCCTTTCCATCAACACATTCCAAAACAGCCTTGGGCCCACATAAAACAGAACGGCCTCAGGCCCATTTCATATGTCAGTGTTGTCAAATGCTCAACCATTTTAACCAAAGCACAAGTTGTATAAAACATCTCAATCGTGAACGAGAATATATAAATCATAACATTCAACATATTGTTACACTACTATTACTCACAGTGATCCGGTCGTGCAATGATTTTTTCCGGTGAGTGACCCACACATCACACACAAAACTTGATAAGTAATGCATTCTTTTCTTCGTTTCTTGTCTTTCCTCATTCTTTCATTTCATTCACTTTCTATTCATTTTTAAGTATTTTGAAGGGATAAAAGATACATATTAATAGGTTCAAAAGGATACATATTAATAGGTTCAAAAGGTCGAAAAGGGCATCAGAAAGCAACTGAAATTTTTCCCACTTCTTGCACTGTAGCTTGCTTTTCGTGCTCCTTTCGGATACGACTAGGCCTACAGTTCGGACTCCCGTGGTTCTAAATCTAATTTCACAAGTGCAATGTGAACTAGATAAACACAAATGAGTCCAAATCCAAGAATTCTTTTGGAAAATCAATTTTGAATAAAAAATGCCGAAAGTGGACTGCATTGCCAGATTTCAAAGTCGCCACCTAAATATTTTTGAGAAATTTAGGAAACCCGAGACTCGTGCCAAAGCCTGTATGTCCATCGTCACCAAAGTGTCTCGACTCGGGAACTTAGGTACCAGAGGGAAACGTCTTGAATTGAGCACCCCACTCGCCGATCAAAGATCGGCCTATACTTATCATGATGTGACTCTTATTTACATCATATGCTCTTGTTCCAATTATTAGACTAACATTTACTATGTGATGCACGCAAGTATAGACTAATTTGCAAAAGTTGGAACACTTTGATTTCATGTGTGTTTTGAAAATTGTTTCAAATATGTACCACTTGAAAAAGTGATCTCATATGCACATTACTCAAATTATCCCAATTTAAGCAATTAGCCTTCATCCACAAGCATTCAAACAGGTATATCACTTAAGCACTTAGCCTCATGGTATCATGCTTTGACATGGCAATAATCACATACATGCTATATACTAAAGCAAGAAATGCTCATCTAGTACTCTAAGGCGAGCCAAAAGAAAAGAGTTAGAAAAATGCATGCTCTAACTATAATGACTAATGCAACACATGCAATATGCAATTAATAGGCTCAGCTACTAACATAGCATGTGGATTGATTTGATAGCATGTAGTTTAAGCACGTTTTCAAAGAAGTAATAAATAACAATGTGAGTTAGAATGATGCACCGAGCCTAATGCATGCAAGACAATGGATGCAAATCATGAGAAATGCTAAGTAAACATGATGCTCTATACTATCCAACATAAGCGGGTAAATAAAAGAGAGAAAGACGTGGGGTTGGAAGACATACACATTATTACAAGTTTGCCCTTACACAAGAGGGACCGAATGAATGTCCTAGCTAATTATTACGAATTAACTATCTATTACAAACCAAGTGAAATAAATTAACTACACTAGCTAATTATTACAAATTAGCCCTCGCACAAGAGGGTCTGAATAAATGAATTAGCTAAGCTACTTAACTAATTATTACAACAATGAATTTAACTAACTATTCTAGCTAATTAAATAATTACAACGCATTCGAACTAATTAAACTAACTAATTAGTTATATTACCGAATTAATTAACTAAGTAATTAATTACAAGTTCACTAACAACATACTACTATTAACAAAAACAAATCTAACGGGTCCCGAGGAGCAAGAAAATGGCTTATGCATGCACATGAATCTCTCCTTCGAGAATGCCTCTGCACTGTTTTACACCTCAGCCTCTGCTGTGTGAAAAAAAAAAGGTGGTACTACTTGGTTGAAAATGGTGGCCGGCCGCCCACTATAGTGGCCTGCCGTATGGTAAAGGTGGCCTATCGGCCACTAATGTTGGGTTTCTCTTGCTGAAACAGAAAACAAATAGAGCATTCTCAGGGGATGTTTGTCCACCCTGCCTCTTCTTATCATTAGACAGATCAAATGAGGGGTAGGCTCCATTCACAAGCCATCAATCTGTGCAAATTCATTGCGTGATGACTTATGAACCAAGGGATACAATTTCAATAAATGCACAATGAAAGACTCATGAACCTCCTCCCTATCATGATATTGATCAAGGGAAGCGGTTGACATCAACTCTCGAATCGTTTTCATCACTAACGAGTATGAAACGACTCAAGACTCAATGGGTTCAATTAACGTCCAATTGAACCCCAAATCATTTTATTATCTTGCTCTATTTTATTTCAATTTTAGCACCTCTTTTAATTACCTTTCCATTCATTAGTCATTTTAGTCCAAAATGAGCATTAAGTCCACTAATGGAAAGAAGTGCCAAACAAAGGGTTGTTTTGGGCATGAGAGAGATGTCATATTGTTGGTAATGAACCTCCAAAGAGATTAAACCATTAAGCACAATGATCTCTATCTCAAGCTTAAACAAACAATCGGTTTGAAACGACTCTCAAAGCAAGGACGAAGCCAAGAAATGAGAGAAGTACAGAGATGATTAGAGATGAACACAAGTATGGAAAGTTTGAAATAAATGCTATCAACTCAAATAGATTTGTGTCTAATGCCTAAAACACCAAACCTATGAGGACCGTTACACTACAAGCATGCAATACAAAGCATAAATGACATGAACAACTTAAAATAGTCCTAAAATAGGCTAAAATAGTACTGAAATTAAGGGAAAAACACCTACAAAACAAAGCTAAAATAATGGAGCAATTAAGCTAGTAAACAAGTCAAAGGAGGGGAGTCTAACCCCCCCATCTTTAGGACTTCAAAACCACAATAATGGAGCAATTAAGCTAGTAAACAAGTCAAATGAGGGGAGTCTAACCCCTCAATCTTTGGGACTTCAAAACCATATTTTAGCTACTAAAAAACCTCTGAAATTCAGTGATAAAAAGCTCAAAAAAGGTAATGAAAATGTGGGAAACACAAGGGTAAAGGCCTAAAAAGCAAGGTTCAAAGAAGGGTGGTCAACCCCTCTACCTTTAATGGCCTTAAACCACAAGTTTTAGCCCATAAACACAGGTGAAAAATAGTCCAAAAACAGTAAGAAAAGATAGGAAAGAAGTAGTGCAAAATAGCTAGGATGTATACCTCTTGAAGAGGAGTGATCCTTTGAATTACAAACCACTAATTTCACACCCTCAAGAGCTAAAATGCAAGATCAGACACCTCAGCAAAAAACTCTCAAGGTTTGGTTTAGAGTATCTAGGCAAAGGGTATAGAAGTTGCAAGGGAGAGAGAGAAATACAAAGAGAGAAATATTTTCCAAAACTTTGCTCCACAAATTTTTCTAACCCTAAATTATGAGAGGGAGTCATCAATATATAGAAATATATGAGACTATCTCAAAAATATCCATACATACACAGCTGGTGCAGTGTATGCATCTGTGGAGACAGCTGGCATAGCTGTCAAAAAGATCTGAATTTTTACACAAGTGGGCGGTAGGCCACTAGTGGGTTTGCAGGTCCCTGGATGGTCAGCCTTGAAAAACTACTATTTTGATCCAAAAACAAGGTACAAGGTTTGTAGGTTTCTTGAGGCACAAAACTGAGGTTTCCTGCTGAGGAAATCAAGCATTTGGACAAGCGTATAAATTCATCATTGGGTGATCGATCGGTGGCGCCCAAGTCTTAAAGGCGGTCAAAAATGGGATGTCTACAGTTGCCCCTCTTTGACAGAGCTCGAAGTCATGAACTGATGTGAGTGAATTTGAAAGCCCAGAGACAACCCACTTTGACAAGGCCGTAAGACTTGGGCAAACAATCAAGACATAAAATAAATTGGTTGAGCTTGAAAGCTGCCTACGTATCCCTTTGCAAGGAATCAAACCAGCTTAGTTCAAGGGCAAGATGCAAAATGATACATGATATACATGATGCGATGCAATAGTAGAGAATACAAACGAGCATACCGCTCGAAAAATGAACTTCAATGCAATAAACAAGAGCAATCTTAACTACTCTTCTGCGCACAAGAAACAATCCCAACTACACCTCCGTGCAGAAAGGTTAACAAGAGATGAGCCCAAACTACACTTCCACGTAGAGGGATGAGAAACAAACCAAACTACACTACCACGTAGAGCAGTTAACAAGAAACAAGCCAAACTACACTTCCGCGTAAAGAGGAACAAAGCAACTCAAACTGCACTACCACGTACAGAGGCACAAAAATGAATGAAGCTACACTTTTGCATAGCGAGGAACAAGCTACACTACTGTGTAGCACAGCGATCCTACCTACACTTCCGCGTAGAAAGGTGCTCCTAACTACACTACCGTGTAGAAAAGGACACGAGAACAACCAAGGCACACTATCCTAACTACACTTCTGTGTAGCGAGGAACAAAACTAGCCAAGCCACACTACTGCGTGGCGAGACAATCCTAACTACACTTCCACGTAGTGAGGATAAGACAAACCCAGCCACACTACTGCGTGGCGAGATAAAGGACAAACCAAACCACACTATCGTGTGGTGAGATAATCCTAACTACACTTCCGCATAGAGAGGACAAGAGCAAACCAAGCCAAGCCACACTTCCATGTGGTAAAGGATAAACCATGCCACACTACTGTGTGGTAAGGTAATCCTTGCTACACTTTCGCGTAGAGAGGACAAGAGCAAACCAAGCCAAGCCACATTTCCGCATGGCGAAGTGAAGGGAGGGAACCCAAATCATACTCTCATGACAAGGGTGGACACCATGGCACACATGAATACGACACAATGTGACGTAATTGAAAAGCAGTACGATGACAACACATGTTCTGTGCAACATAAAATGCAATGCAAGTTCTATGCAAATAGGATAAGTATATGAGTTATGATGCAGTGCACACATGCAACGTAAGAGGTATGTGAGAATGCATATTCAATGCAAGAATTGAAATGATGTTCTATGCAAGAGAAAATAACAAATATGTAAATCGACAAAACGAACAAAAGAGATGTTCGACAACAACCCCCAACTTACCCCTCAGAGGCTTTGCAAAATAGTCAAAACGATAAAACTTGTTTGTAACGATCTAGAATTTTTCCCTCCGCTCAAGCGAGGGAGTTGACGCTTGAGCGGACTTGAGTGGCTCCCAGCATTTTTGCAGTCTGTCTGAAATTCTGAGATGAATTCCCGCTTGAGTGTAGAGCGTAGGAGTGGTCGCTCGAGCGGACAGCTTTGTTGGTCTGCGCGATCGAGCGTGGAAAGTGAGATTGCCCTTGACATTTTTAGTGTATTTGGAACCTCCTTGTTTTATTTTGGGACATTGATCGAAGTGGTAACATGAAGGTAAAGTAAGAGTGAACCAAGAATTTAATTCGGATAATTTCACTCACGAACAGTCGTCACTCTTTTGCCCTTTTCTTTTTCCACACTTTGAATTTGGATGTGAGGCTGGAACCATTGGAAAGCTTATTTCCGGGGCGTCAATTTGGACACAAGAACGACCTAGAATGGAGTCCGGATAAGAGAGTTATACCCGTTTGAAGTTTTCATATCTGTGCTGGAAGTAGGTACGCTCAAGCGTGAAAAGCGACGCTCGAGCGGACTGCGCGAATTCAGCAAGTTTAAAGGCACTTTTCTAGATCATTCTTCACACCTTAATCTGCTCTCTTCATCCCTCTCACCCTAGGTCCGAAAACCCTAGGTTTTTTACCCCAAATACCTTCCATTTCCCTAAGAATTGGCCAAGATCTCTTACCAAAAAGTGAAGAAGGCTTAAAGCTCAACATTTTCAACCGATTGGATTTTGGATTTGCGAAGGATTCTTCTCAAAGCTTGCTCTTTTGCTTGATTCTTGAGGTAGGGATCTTAGTTCTTCTTCAATACTTGCATTAATAGATAGATTTGTGGTATTTTGATTATATAAATACAAAATCTACATTTTTGAGCATATAGTGTTATATCATGGAAATTGGGGGTTTAGGGTTTGAAGTGTTGGGGTTCAATTGTTGGGTTAAGATTGTGGATTATGAATCTTAGGTGTATAATCAATGGGAAATTTGGAATGAAAAGTGGTAGTGTGAGAAGTTTTAATTTCTCTTGAAAGTCTTGATTTTTCTTGAAAACCCTAAGTTGATTCATGATGATAATTAATGATTTTGCCTACATTGAAAGTAGAATCACGAAATTGATAGGTTGAATTATATATATACAAGTTTAATTGGATTTTGGAAGTGTTTGAAAATTATGTTAAAAATTAGCGAATGAACATTGTTATGGGCATTGTAAATCATGATATAATATGAAATGAAATTTGGGGGAAAAGATGTGTTAATGATATGGATGACATGAGCCTTGGGATGAAATGATGAAATGAAAATTTAAGAGTTCACCTTGAATTATGTTGAATTATATTTAGTGGTGTTGAGTTGAATCATGCTGAATAATGTTGATTGTGTTGACTTGTGTTGATTCTGTTGAAGTGTGTTGGCTATGTTGAATTGTGTTGAATCGTGGTTGTGTTGTGTTGAGTTGTGTTGTGTTGGGTTGTGTTGAGTTTGAGTTGTGTTGTGTTGGGTGTGTGGAGTTTGGGTTAAGTTGTGTTGGGTGTGTGGAGTTTGGGTTGAGTTGTGTTGGGTGGTGCTATGTTCGTACCCGCGCGGGGAGTTGAAAAATGATTTTTCGGTGCCCACGACCGTCTGTATAATAGCCAGCAAATGTGGGGGATGGTTTTAAAAATTGAAGAAAAAGGTTTTTGGGGGCCCACGTCCCGCCGTATAGTAGCCGGCAAATGTGGGCTGGTTTTGAACTAAAGGTGTCCAATTGCCATGTCTAGGCTTATCGCTGGACGAATGTGGGAAAACGTTTTTGGGTGTCCACACAGTCCTGCCGTATAGTAGTCGATGAAAGTGGAAAAATAATTTTTGGGTGTCCACACAGTTCTGCCGTATTATAGCCGGCAAAAGTGAAAAAATGGATGGTTTTCGAAAATGTTTTGGGTGCCCACATCCCGCCGTATAGTAGCTGGCAAATGTGGGGGATGGCTTTAAAAAGTTGAAAAATGGTTTTTGGAGAAATACAGGGCTTGTTTGGTTTGTTTTTGGGAGAGTTGTTTTTGAAAAAAATTTGGGAGAGTTGTTTTAGAAATTTTTTTGGTTTGTTTGGTTGTATATTTTGAGAGAGAAATTTTTTGTGGGAGTTTGGGATGATTTGATATTTTGGAAGAATTGAGTAGATGTGTGTGAGAGAAAAGTGATTGAGAAGGAGAGAGGAGAGAGAAAAAGTGATTGATTGATGTGTAAGAGAGAGAAAGTGATTTTGAATTTTTTTGAGAAAACTCAAACCAAACAATTTTGGGAAATTTTTTTCTAAAATTCATCTCTGAAACTCAAACCAAACAAGCCCACAGTTTTCGGAAGAAAATGGCTTTTGAGAAATTGATTTTTGGGAGTTCACTTTCCACCATATAGTAGCCAGCGAAAAGTGGAAAGTATTATGAATTGGGTGCCCGCTATCCTGCCATAGTAAGTCGGCAAAAGGTGGATTGTGTTGAGATGTGTGTTGAGAAGTGTGTTGAGTTGATGATGTTATTTCTGACTTGTGATGAATTTGTGAAATTGCATATTGATGTGTAATTTGGTTTAAAGAGGAAATGCACATAGACAATATTTGTAAAGAATAGAACCTAAAAATGGGTAAGGAGGTTTATTAATCTTGTATTATCTTGAAATGAAATTTGAGAGTGTAAATAATGGTGTGAATTGAGTATAAGAGATTTGTTAGTAAACCAAAGAGGGAACTTAAAGTTATGTGGTTCTAAATAAAAATAATGAGTAGAAAAGAAGAATGAAAGAAAAAGAGAAACATTAAAGATGGAGATTAAATGAGAAATATTTTGGGGATCGGTTAATAATTTTTTTTAAATGATGTTGTTTCTTAAATATGTTTGTTTCACAAGGATCTATGGTTTTCTAAAGTTAAGGGATGATTTCTAATGGCTGAAGGTTTTTCTTAAAAGTGTTTAAATAGTTTTTGAGAAAAAAGTACCTTATTTATGGTATTTTGAAATTATAAAATGTCACCCTACTATATGGTATCACCCTACATGCATGATCATTTCTATCTGTGTGTTAGTTATTGATTTAGAACTATGAAATTCCTGCTGGGCATTAATGCTTACCCCGTGTTGTTTTATTTTTTTTACAGGAAGAAAGTATGGATTCTTTAATTGAAGAGTTAAGAAGTCCATGTGTCTTTTATATGTAATTTCATTGTAGATATGATGGATCTTGTATTTGTATTTTATTTATTTGTAACTTTACAGTAGGAGATTGGCATGTATTGTTATCATTGTAATGTTCATTGAAAGAGAGAGAACATGTATCATTGTATTTCTATTACTCAAGGGTAATGGATGTTTAAAAAAAAATGGATCTAAATTACAGGCTTTAGTAATTGTGGACGCGCCCTTGGGGGCCTTGCTTACCACAGTTCGGACTCAAATGTCACGGTTTTGAATCTAATCCCGCAAAGTGCAATGCGAGACCGATAAATCACTAAAGAGTCCAAATCCGGCAAATCATTTTGGAAAACTGATTTTTAAGAAAGAAGTGCCAAACATGGACTACTTTGCCAGATACAGAGTCGCTACCTAAATATTTATTTTTGGGGAATTTAGGAAACCCTGGCTCGTTGCCTAAGGCCACGTGTCCGTCATCACCAAAGTTGCCTCGGCTCGGGAACTTGGGTACGATTGGGGAAGGACATCTATGAGCACCCCGCTCGCCCGATCAAAGATCGGCCTGTACTAAACATGATATCTAGTTTTTGAAAACACATGTGTTCTTATTCCGGTTAATTAGCTAGAATTACTATGTGATGCGCACAACACACAAGTATAGACTAAATTGCCTAATTCGGAACAAAGTATCGCATATCCGTTTGTTTGGAAATAGTTTGAAGTTTGCTACTCGCAGGTAGGCTAAAACACGGATCTCAATGAATTGTCCCAATTCAAGCAACCCAACCTTTACCCACAGGCATTCAGGCAGTTATATCATATAAGCAAATAACCTCATGGCAAGCATGCTATCATGGCAACACTTACACTCATGCAAGATGCTAAAGCATAAAAGCTTACCAAGTACTCCGAGCCAAAACAAACAACTAGTTAGTAATCAAATGCATGATCCTAGTTCATGTTAAGATGGCTAATGCAACACATGCGAGGATGCAACTAAAATAGGCTCGGCTATTCTAGAATGGCATGTGAGATGCGACAACTCGATACATGTATTCAACTTGGAATTGAAATACGATGCAGTTAGTATGATGCGCTGAGCCCGGTGCATGCAATACCGATGAATGGATGCAAACATGCATAGCATAAGGATGCTAATTGCAACGTGCCCTAGAACAAACCATCGTAAGCGGTTAAGTAAAAGGGAGAAAGAAGTGGAGGTTGGAAGACATGCATCACACACACGCACGCTTATTATACAATTGCGCCCTCTTGACGGAGGGACCGAAAGAATAATACAAATTACATAATTAACTAACTAACAAGCTAATTAATTATTACACAACACTTAACTAATTAAGCAAATCAATTAAGCTATGAAAACAGTAAAAACAGCCTCGGGAAGAGGGATGCATGCGTGCTCGGACGCCTTCGCTTGGAAATCCATCGCCATGTCACATGTTGCCTCTGTTTACACTGCTCTGTACCTCTGAAAACTGTGCCAACTTCTGTGACACTTCTGAACCACCTTGGGGACTTTCTGAGAGTCCATCGGCCAAGAGATAGGGCCATCGGCCATGCGAAATTGGTCATCGACCAAATGTAGAGCTCTCGGCCAACAATGCTGAGTCGACCGGCACTGAAGATGGCCGACCGGCCATCTCTTCCCGCTGAATGCTGTTTTGCTGCAGCAGAGGACAAACAGAGCATAGCAATACATTTGCAAGACAATGTTTGCACGACCACCCTCCCTATCATGTCATGGGCTCAAGGGAGTATAGTCCTCGACCCTCGGGCCACCAATCACGCATCTCGATGCATGATGGCCAAAGGAGTCGAGTGTGCAATTCAATATCAAATGAAATGCACAAAAACACATAAGGGGCCCAACCTCTATCATACTTGATCAAGAGGCAAGGCAATGCACACACAATGCAATGCAACCTAAGTGAGCAAGCAAGCATGCAAACAACTCAAGCATGATGCAAATCTAATGCAACATGAGCATGCAAACAAGCAATGTGCAATAGGCATACAACCTAAACAAGTAAGCATGCAAGGCATGTAACAACAATGCCAATGACAAACATGCAACAACATGTGAGTCAAACATGTGACAACATGTAAAGGGACAAGTATGCAACAAGCATGCAACATACTAGCATGCAACAACATACAAGGTACTAAATACACAACAAGCATGCAACAACATGCAAGGCAAGCATGCAACGACATGCAAAGGATGGACTTAAACCAAAATGGACAGCTCTCAAATAGGCCCAAATCAGTGGCCATTATGCTAAAATGATGGTACCAAATGCAAAACAAACATGCATGCCAATTGGCCCGTAAGCTAGGCAACAAGACACAACTCTCAAACATGAGCAAGGTGTGACAAACATGAGAATGTGGCAATGAAGTAAGCTCTGAAATCTCATATGAATCGATGCCAAATTAACCAAACAATGCAAGCATAGCATGTTAGGATGTTCAAAGCTTAAGGCTAGCCATAAAGCTTGTACTAAGGCCACATGAATCAAACCCCAAAGGGCCAAGGACAACCAAAACAGCCTTAGATCATGCCAAATGAGTCTAAAACATGCATGGACTAGAGCTAAAACAAGCCAACATGAAGGGCATAAGACAAGATGCATGTAAGGCCAATAAGGAGGGTTACACTACACCTACCAAGACCAAGAATGGCATGACTTAACCAACAAAAATCAGAGTTATGGCATGTCAAACAACACCAAAAATGGGCTAAAACCAAGTCAAAACATGCTAGAACAATAAGCTCACTCATTAGGCATGCAAGGCTATCAAAGAGGACTTGCACTACAAGTGTAAGAAGCAAATGAGGGATACTCTAACCAACCAAAAACAGAGTTATATCATGCAAAATAGGACCAAATACACACTGAAATGGTGGCCCAAAGTCCTAGATATGATGGCATGCACAATGACCCATTTTTAAGGCATAAAACACCAACTCTTCAAAGCATTGAAAGGGTGACAAATATGAAGGCATGACAATGAAACATGCTCTGAAATATCATTCCAAATGATACTAAATCATGCAAATAGCCCAAGCAATGCATGCTAGTGGCTTGGAAACTCAAGGCTAGTGAGCTAAAATGCACTATGGCTATACAAAGCATGGCATGCATGACCAAAATAACATAAATCAGACCTAGAGCATGCTAAAACATGACCAAAATCTTCTCAGAGTCAAGCCAAAATCATGCTAGAATGATAGTCAAAAACATGATGCATGTTAGGTTAGTGTGCAAATTTACACTACAAGTGTATGGAGCATGCAAGCAACAACCAAACCAGCTTAAAACAGAGTTAGAGCAGGCCCAAAAAGTCACAAAAACATGCTTTAAAAGAGCTAACATAAGCCACAAAAAGATGCTACTTTATAGAGCTAACAAGGCATGGCATGGAGAGACAAAGAGGGGAGGCTATCCCCTCCCTTGGGACCTCAAAACAAGATTTTTACCACTGAAAATCCTTTGGATTTTAGTGGTTCTAAGGCCACGAAAAGTTGTTTTGAAAGGCCTTAGAAGATGGCTCAAAAGCTATACAAGCTAAGGAACAAAAGGGAGAGACAACCCCCTAGCCAAACAAGGCTTAAACCAACACTTTTAGGACTGAAAAACATAGGAAAAACAGAGGTTTTATTAGTTCAACACCACCCCAAAAAATAGCCCCAAAGTAGTTGAAAACTATGGCAAAGCTAGTATGCAAAACAAGCTAAAAGGGGTGAGTGATTACCTTTGGAGCACAGCAGGAAAACAACCACTTTTCTGAGCCAAACAACCTTCAATCAGCCCAAAAAGGTTCCAAGGGACCTCAAGCCAATGGTGATCAACTTTGATGAAGGATGCTTAGGCAAACTAGAAGTATTTCTTTACTTCCAAGCACCTCTATGCACAAAATGGGCAATGGAGTGGAATATAGAGAGAGGGGCAGAGATTCAGCTCTGGAAGTTGTAGAGAGAGAGAGACTTTTTAGAGTGAGAAGCTCCCAAAACTTGCTCAAGAAGTTCTTTTTTCAATATGAGATATTTGGCTCTATATATAGCAAAAGGGAAGAGTTTGGTCGAAAATATCTGATTTGGGACAGGTGGCACAAGCTGGAAACAGCTGGAGGAGAAATATCTTCAAAAAAAAATGAATTTGGGTCACTTTTGGCCGATCAGCCATCTTTAGTGCCGGTCTGCTACTTGTGATGGCTGATCTGCTACTTTTTTGGCCGACTGCACACATTTGTGGCCGACAGGAAATTCTGCTCTGCAGGTCCAATTTTAAATGGGCATAACTCCTTCATATAAACTCCTTTTCAGGTCATTCTTGCGTCCAAATTGAAGCCCCGGAAGTAAACTTTCCAATGGTGGAAGCATTGCATCAAAATTCTAACTTTGCAAAACGTTATGCCTCTTTTGGTGAAGCCACTCAGTTTCGATCCAACCGGAATGATGCCCAACTTCAACCAATCATATCTCCCCCATCCGGACTCGGCTTTAGGAGATTCTTGAGTGTAAAATGAAGCCCCAGAAGTCTCCTTTCCAACGGTGTGGCCTCATATCTTAAATCCAAGTGTATAGACAGATGGGCGTGATTTAGCGAGGATCGTTCAACTCTCTCTTAGCGATTCATACCCACCTTCTTCTTCAACTTGGTTTCTTCCCTCTTCTCCTCTTTTCTTCAACTCCAAACCCCTAAACAAGGTGTTTTGAAATATTTTTCAAAGATTTCATCTCTCTTTTATTCATTTCCACTATGTCCTTGATCGGTTTACTGAAAAGCGCAACATTTGACAAAATGCGAGCCTCATAACATCGTAGGAACTTTATTTCAAAAATATTTTGAAAGAGAGGATTTTAAAGTCTAAAAACCATTCCAAAATAGCTTTGGTCCAAAATGGGGTGTGAGGTTAGGATTTGACTCTTTCCTTGCCAAGAAATTGAACTTTTGCTCTGCACATCTTTCATCACTAAGTAGACCATTAGTAGGACCCAAGTCTTAAGGGCGGTCAAAAATGGGGTGTCTACAGTAATGTTTCCGAGTAATTAAACATTGGGGAGTGACAACTTGGTATCAGAGCTAACCGAGTTTGAATACCTGGAGCTCATGGGAAGTAGTTTTTACCACAATGGGTTGGCTTCGCTTGGTGAGGGTGTTTGCATATAGAATTAGGAGGTGTAGGACATTTTGTGTTGCATTGTGTTCATGGATAGTGCCTGTTGCCGGCTAGCTTACTTTGAGATCTCATTGGAAAATGCGTCTTATCAACGTGGTTTCCAGTGGGAGTTCCTTGGAAGTTCCGGGACAAGTGATCATCCTTGTTGCCTTGACTTGCTTGTGTGGTTTGTTGCTTAACAATACTTATATGTTGTGTGATTATATGTGAGGTCGGTTTCGTGTTGAGGTAGGAAGGGTAAGAGTCTCAGGAAAGGGTTAGAGTTCAATTATTGATGTCTGATGTTGTTATTGAGTTAATGAGAGTTGTAAGATAGGTATTAATCTGCAATGAAGGAAACATTAAGTATTGGTAGAAATGTATATGGACTTATGAGTCTTAAATGAAATGGGAGTGTTTGTGGAACGAGGAATGTGCGACTTGTATCGTTTACGAGGAGTGTAGTTGAGATGAGGTGAGATTTTAGAATAGTATGAGGTTAGTTTGAAGTTACATAGAATGTTGTGAGAGATTTAGGATGTGGTGAGAATTGTGTTTTGTGATGATGAGGGCAGCGTTGGTGAAGTGTTACCGTAGGCTAGTAGTTATGTATGAGAGGGTTTGTGGTATTTAAGAATTGAGTGACATGATTAAGGGTTGTATAGAGTTCATGAGTATGAAAGACACTTAATTGTTAAACGCTAGAAATAGTTCTTGAGAAGAAGTGTGGGTTGTAATTACTGTAATCGGTGTTGTGTGATTGATGATTCTTTTTTGTGGCTCAAAATGAGTGTTGCTATATTGGCATAAGAATGATGGGACTATTGGGAATGGTGTTAATGCAACCCATATTTGAAAGGTCTAGTGAGATTCTAGAAACGGGTAGAAGGGTGTAAGAAGCTTCATCCCAGGGTATACGGTGTGAGGTAACTTGTAAGTGTTAGTAATTGCATGGTTGGTTGATTAGTAATCTCCGAGTTTGGGAGCGGAGTGTTATGAATTTCTTGACTCTGTTCGTATGAGGATAATAGATGATGATGACTACGATGATTATGAATTGTGAGATGCGAGATGAGGTATGTAACGACATTTGAGCCATGAGGGTGGCTGTAACATGCCCGGGGGGTACCCGCGGCGTTAAACAGTTCGGACTCCCGAGATCTCTTTGATCTAGCCTCACGAGTGCAATATGAAACATAGATGAGAGTCCAGATTTGGCAACTTTTATTGAAAATCCATTTTATAACAATTTTGTCAAAAATGGACTGCGTCATCAGATTTCAGAGTCGCCACCTAATATTTTGGGAAATTAAGAAACCCATGACTCGGTGCCAAGGCCACTGTTCGTCGTAACCAAGGATGCTTGGCTCGGAACCTTAGATATGAGAGGGGAAGGTCAATAATGAGCACCCCCGCTCACCCGATCAAAAGATCGGCCTCTACTAAACCATGACATGAATTTTATTTTCTTTATATGTTCATGTTCTGATTATTAATAAATCCTACAATTTACTATGTGAACCATACAAGTATAGACTAGTTTGCTCAAATTGGAACAATTCAATTTCATGTTTGTTTTTTGAAAAGGAGTTTGAATTTGCCACTTGACAAAGTGGGCTTAAAAACGTACAATCGTTGAATCATTCCAATTTAAGCAACAAGCCTTCATCCACAGGCATTCATATAGTTATATCAAGTAAGCAAGTAGCCTCATGGTAGAAAGCTAGCACATAGTAAGAAAAATACACAAATTGGATGTTAAAGCATAAAAACTCACAGATTGACTGACGTCCCGCGAACAAGCTACAAAACAAAGTTAGTAAAATATGCATAATCCTATATACAGAATCCTAATGCAATCTACTCACGAGATGCAACTAAAGATTCGGCTTCTAAGATATGACATGTGAATCATTTCAAGAACATGAGGTAGCGCGCATAATCACATAGGAATTTGATTAAATTCACAAATGCAAACTTAGCCGAATCAAGATGCATGAAACATAGATGCAAAGCATGGATATAATGAAAGACAAAATATGATGCATATTCACAGATAAAGAAAGCAAGTAAAAGAACGGGATTGAAAGAAGCGGGGTGGGGAATTATTACAACACTCGAAAGAATAATTACAAACCAAATTAGAGAGGGATGAGGAGAATATTACATCAAAATAAAAACCTCGCAAAACACTCAAAATAAAAATAAATAAAATAAAAGCTTCATGTTCTTTGGAACCGCCGGCGGAAATTGGTCAACATTTGGAGATTACGCCATCTTGTTCGGAAGAAGCTAACCGACCGGCCAAATAGGTCGGCCGGCCAACTAGGCCAAGCAAAACCTGTCTTGTTGCGAAGCTAAGAAAAGGCACAAACAAAAAATATATAGGTGGCTCAACTAACCACTACCGGTTAGATTAAAAAATAAGAAAACAAATATAAAATAAAATAAAATAAAAGTACAAATTTACAACATAAACCTAAAACAATAAAACAAATATAAGATAGAACATGCAAGATTACAACAAAACTAATATGAGACTAATACAAAAAATAAAAATAAATATGAGGTAGAACAAGCAAGATTACAACAAAACTAATATGAGACTAATACAAGAAAAAAAATAAATATGAGGTAGAACATGCAAGATTACAACAAAACTAATATGAAATTAAAACATGCGAATAAAAATAATAAATAAATAATAAATAATAATTATAAGCTAAACAAACCACTAGGATTATAACAACACACTATGAAATATAAAGTAAGAAAATAAATATGAGATAAACAAACCACTTGGATTATAACAAAACACTATGAAATAAGAAGTAAAAAAATAAATATGAGATATAAAATATAAGAAAATGAAAGACTAAAAATTCACCTTCCAAAGAAAGATTGAACTTCTTGATTCCCAAACTTCCTCTTGATCACCCTCAAGTGTAGGAAGTGTGTTCTCAAATCCTCAATTCGAAATTATGGAGTTTATGGAGTTTATGGTATGAAAAGTGGCTAACTCTCTAGTTTTTCTCACTTTCAATCACTAAACGCTCTTCCTTATGATCAAGGCAATTGATCTTTGGCTATATCAGAATTTTTAGAGTGGTTTTGGTGTATGGAAATGAGGAATTTCAGTAGCTATGGAAGGTATGGGGTGTATATGGAAGATAGGAATATTTTTGGCTCAAAAACTCAATTTTTCTCTCTTTTTTCACTCTTTTCTCACTCCTTTCTCTTCAATTTCGTGGTCCTCCTTCTCTCTTACAATATGATCATTCTATATAGGCAATGAGGGAGAGTAAAGGTCAAAAAGAAGGTGGGAGACAAGGTGGGAGACAAGAATGTGATAAGAGGGCAAATTTTCAAGGTGGTTGCATGGAATACTCCTTTATGAATGCAAACAAAACCTCTTTTTGACAATGGGGGATGATTAGGTATAATGGAGGATGAGTGGATGCACTTGAATAGCTCAGAAAATAGGTAAATGGGTTGTCCCAACCGAACCAAAACCAAGAAAAAATGGGCTATAGTTGTTTTGGGCCGAGTCAACAAAATCTGCTTTTAAGCCCAACTTCAAATGGGCATATCTCCCCCATATGGACTTGGTTTTAGGCGGTTCTTGGGTCCAAATTGAAGCCCCAGAAGTCTACTTTCCAATGGTGGTGGCCTCAAATTTAAATTCCAAGTGTACAAAGAGATATACCTAATTTAGTAAAAGCTGTCTCGGGCTGAGTCAACAAAATCTACTTTGAAGCCCAACTTCAAATAAGCATATCTCCCATATTTGGACTTGGTCTAAGGTGGTTATTTGGTCTAAATTGAAGCCCCAGAAGTCTACTTTCAATGGTGGTGGCCTCACATTTAAATTCCAAGTGTACAAAGAGAAATGCCTAATTTAGTGAAGGCTGCTCATTTCCTTCTTAATGATTTGATACTCATTCTTTTCCTAAACCAGTTTTCTTTCATCCCCTCCTATTTCCTTCAACTCCAAACCTATAAAGAAGATGTTTTTAAATATTTTTCAAAAAAGTTCACCTCCCTTCCATTTATTTCCACTTTGTCCTTACTCGGTTTACTAAAAAGTGCAACATTTTAATCGAAATGGGAGCCTCGAGACATTGTAGAAACATTTTAAAAAAAAACATATTTTGAAAAGAGGGTTTTAAGGTCTAAAATAGTTTGGCCAAAAAATGGGTGAAGGTTGGGATTAAAACTTAAATTCCATCTTTCTACTGAGAATTTTGTGAAAAACACATTCTAATTGTCATCATCGGGTAATCAAAAGAAAGCGCCCAAGTCTTAGGGCCGGTCAAAGTGGGGTGTCTACAGTTGCCCCTCTTTGACAGAGCTCAAAGTCATTTCATGACGTGAGTGAATGTCAAAGCCCAAAGACGACCCTTTTGACAAGGCCGTAAGACTTGGGCAAACAAACAAGATGTAATGCAAGTGGTTAAACCCGAAGGTTGCCTACGTATCCCTTTGCAAGGAATCAAACCAGCGTAGTTCAGGGGCAGAATGCAAGTGACATGCTCAAAATGCAGTTTGAAAGTTGGACTTACACGCTTCGCGAAGCCCGTTGTTTGGAAATTCATGATGTATGCAATACAATGCAATGTCATGGAGTGATGATAAAGATATGAAGATGGCAACATGGGAGGCAAGCCTCGTGCAAATGATAGGAAACATAACAGGGGGTGCATTGCATACAAAAATGAAAGAATGGGGTGCATCGCATTCAAATGTGCATACCACACAAATGAGAGAGGCAGTGGTGTGAACAGACAGGCACATCTAATTGTATTTCATATACAACTTTCCCTATTCTCCAATGGGGTGACAGACTTGGTTGGTTCAGTATCCAGAATTGAGGCGCATACAAGCTACCTCAACCTATGGGGCTGCCATACAGATTTCAAGCCGGGGATACACCCCTGGGTATTTAAACCAGACTTTAGTCTCGGAAATCCTGAACCTTTTGCGTTCTAGGCATCGCCATTCGAACTCTAGTTTCCACCGTCTCAATTGATCTCCTAGGAACTCATTGCAAACCAGGCAGGTGGCTATACCAGACCACCTGAAGTCGTTCGAGCACGACAAACACCAAAGGAATTGCACCTCTAGAGGATTTAAAGTCTCCTAGACTCCGAAAGAAGAGGGTGCATCGCATACAAATGTGCATACCACACAAATGAGAGAGGGGGTTGCATCGTATTCAAATGTGCATACCACACAAATGAGAGAGGGGGTTGCATCGCATTCAAATGTGCATACCACACAAATGAGAGAAAAGTGCATCGCATTCAAATGTGCATACCACACAAATGAGAGAAAAGTGCATCGCATTCAAATATGCATACCACACAAATGAGAGAAGGGGTTGCATCGCATTCAAATGTGCATACCACACAAATGAGAGAGGGGGTTGCATCGCATTCAAATGTGCATACCACACAAATGAGAGAAGGGGTCCTAGACACCGTAGGATTTAAGGTCTCCTAGACACTAGAGGATTTAAGGTCTCTTAGACCGTAGGATTTAAGGTCTCCTAGACACCAGAGGATTTTAGGTCTCCTAGACACCGTAGGATTTAAGGTCTCCTAGACACCGTAGGATTTAAGGTCTCCTAGACAACAGAGGATTTTAGGTCTCCTAGACACCAGAGGATTTAAGGTCACCTAGACACCGTAGGATTTAAGGTCTCCTAGACCGTAGGATTTAAGGTCTCCTAGACACCGTAGGATTTAAGGTCTCCTAGACACCAGAGGATTTAAGGTCTCCTAGACACCGTAGGATTTAAGGTCTCCTAGACCGTAGGATTTAAGGTCTCCTAGACACCGTAGGATTTAAGGTCTCCTAGACACCAGAGGATTTAAGGTCTCCTAGACCGTAGGATTTAAGGTCTCCTAGACACTAGAGGATTTAAGGTCTCCTAGACACTGTAGGATTTAAGGTCTCCTAGACACCAGAGGATTTAAGGTCTCCTAGACCGTAGGATTTAAGGTCTCCTAGACACTGTAGGATTTAAGGTCTCCTAAACACCGTAGGATTTAAGGTCTCCTAGACACCAGAGGATTTAAGGTCTCCTAGACCGTAGGATTTAAGGTCTCCTAGACCGTAGGATTTAAGGTCTCCTAGACACCAGATATTTAAGGTCTCCTAGACCGTAGGGCAATTGAATTTGATGCACATGACAGTGCGATGCGCAAGATAGCACGATTGAATGGCATAACCAATAGGCGTATCTCAATGTATTTTATACGGAGAGAGGGAAGGTTTTACTAGGGAGAAATACAATGGTATGACCAACAGACGTATCTCAACGTATTTTATACGAAGAGAGGGAAGGCTTTTTAATCAAAGAGGAATACAATGGTATGACCAACAGACGTATCTCAACGTATTTTATACGAAGAGAGGGAAGGTTTTAACCAAGCAGAAATTACCATGGTATGACCAACAGACGTATCTCAACGTATTTTATACGAAGAGAGGGAAGGTTTTAACCAAGGAGAATTACAATGGTGTAATTGAATGATTTTTTTTTTTTAGACTTTGTATTTTTATTTTTTTTTCAGTTTTCTGGGCTTGCTTTTTTTTCTCTTTTTTTTTTTGTTTATTTTTTTTTTTTTTTTTTTGGAGTCTCTGTATTTTCTGGATTTGTTTGTTTTTGTTTTTTAGAGTCTCTGTAATCGGGGATGTCCTCCCTAACTGTATAAAAAGTTTTAGTTTTGTTTCTCAATGGTGTGACTGGCACTCTGAATTGGATATTGATCCATACTGACCTGAATAAAAATAAAATTGACTCAACGCAAGAAAAACGAAGCCAAAATAATCCAAACACACTTCTATACGCTGACTGGTATAAACCCTGACTGGTATAAATACACTGACTGGTATGAAGACACACTGATATACACTAACTGGTATGAATACCCTAACTGGTATAAATACACTGACTGGTACGAATACACACTCATATACACTGACAAGTTGACTCGAGCGGGGGAGAAGATAGAATCACTGACTCACTATGCCCCTAATTCATTACCTTAAATTTTTTTCTTGATTTTTTTTTAAAAAATGTTTTGATCAACATGAGTGTTAGATTAGCATATTTATTCCATTTTCTGTTTTTGAAATCATGTAAGCTAAGCTGTGAGCACTGAAAATTTTCCCTTTTTAAATCCAAAGAATGGTCCAAGTTTTGAAAAAAATGGAATAATTTTTGAGAAAATCAGTCAACTTCATTCAAAATAATCAAAACCTATTTTTGCAAATGGCCACTACCCAACCAACATGGAATCAACCATTGGGATGCATAGCCCCGAGCCAGATAATCAATGGTGATAACTGAACCAAGCCAATCTGAACCGAATGAAGCCGAGAACTGAACCGAATCGAACTGAGCCGAACCGAACCGGAGCCAAAATAATCGAACCAACTGAATCGACCAGACCAAAGACAAACCAAGAAAATGCAGATAGGACAACCAAGCCGACTAAAGATACACCAATCAAACATGGACGAAATGAATGAGTTGAAAAATTATTAGGGCCGAACTTCAAGATGAAGCTACCTACGTATCCCAAAGATGGGAATCAGGCCATCGTAGTTCCGGCTAAGGTTCACTCGGGTATTGACACTCCTTTTGTGCTCTAACTTTTGCCAAAACCGCCCTTTCGGGTTTTCAACCTTGCGAGCTTCTTTTTTTTCTTTTTATTTTCATTTTTTTTTCATTTTCATTCATTTTTTTTTATCATGTTCTTTTTTTTAATTTTTTGTTTTTCTGCTCTAACTTTTGCCTGGGTCGCCCTTCCGGGTTTTCCGCCCAGCAAGCCTCTCAAGGGTTTTAGTTTAGCTTGTCCATGTTGATTGGGTGTGAGATCTCTAGGCCATCAAAATCTATAATAATAACTGCTACACTTGACCAGGAGATATGATGATGTAGGGACTAGGCTACTTGGGTCTGAATTTGTTGCCCCTAGTGTAGTAGATAGGAACTCGACTGTCCTTCAATAATAAAATTCATTCTCTCAAATTCTGGGTTGGCCTTTCTGGGCGGTCTTCATTGGGAAACGATTCAGTTTTAACTCTTTGATCACATCCAACCTTTTGCCCCTAGTTCAAGGGCTGCTTCAAATCTAAATCACATCCAACCTTCTTGCCCCTAGTTCAAGGGTTGCTTCCAATCTGAATCCTAGGCCCTACATAGTTTTGGCTAAGGTTCACTCGGGTATTGACACTCTCCTTTTACGCTCTAACTTTTGCCAAAGCCGCCCTTTTGGGTTTTCAACCTTGCAAGCTTTTCATTTTTCTTTTTTTTTTTCCCTTTTTTTTTTTTTTTTGTGCTCTAACTTTTGCCTGGGTCGCCCTTCTGGTTTTCAACCCAGCAAGCCTCTCAAGGGTGGTACCTTATTGCCCCTAGTTCAAGGGCTGCCTCCATTTCAACTATGCAAGCCTCACACTTTTGCCCCTAGTTCAAGGGCTGTTTCAAATCGAAATCACATTCTCTGCCCTGAGTTCAAGGTCTGTTTCCAATCTGGATCATATCATTGCCCCTAGTTCAAGGGCTATTTCCAATCTAAATCATATTCGACCTTATTGCCCCTAGTTCAAGGGCTGCCTCCATTTGAATCACATCATGGCCCCTAGTTCAAGGGTTATTTTCGATTCGACTACGCAAGCCTTACACTTTGATTGATCATAAAATACTTCAACTCATGGTTTGAAAGCTAAGGAGCTAAGGAGGTCGGACCTCGAGTCAAGAGGAATCCTATGCTATATAACTAATTCCAGGCATGTCCTCGTAGGACTACGCAAAAACAGTTTTTTGAAATCTTTTCACAAAGTGACTAATCACTCGTACTTTTACGAAGATAAGATAGAACCAATTTGGACCAAGCCAGGATCCTTCTCAGTACCCACATCAACAAAAATGATTTTATTCATCAAAGGCTTAGCACACCTCTCTTCCTCTCAGTTGATCAAAATTTGCAAATCCCGAGGAAATTCTTCCTCTTCGTTTTTATCAGAGTTTTGGAAAAAGTTTTGAAAAACTTTGGTCAATGCGATGAATTAAGGCACAGAGAAGTAGGCAGACTCTATGGCATTTTGTTTTTTTTTTTTTTTTTTCTGTTTATTGAAAAGAGACTATGACTCAGCAATGACAACAGACTTTTGACAACATACTCAAAAGAAAATGACAAAGAGAACCTAGACAGGACAGAAATGTCTAGGTTAGCACTATCGAAATCAACAGACTCTGACTCATTAGGCTGACTCGAGCCTGACTCTAACTTTACAAACTTGGTGGAGTCAAACTTAGACTCAATACTCAATTCAGAACTCAGAATAAAACCATTCTCAATTTCGCTAGTCAAAGTGTGGGCCAGCCACAACATTCAAAATAAAGCTTGTGCAATCAACAGGTGGTCACTTCCCAATCACAGAGATGGTCGGATACCCTACAAGTTCTATTTATTTACAATGGTCGACTTTGTGGGATATCAGATTTTTTTTTTTACAAATTTTTTTGTGATTTTATGTTTTTGTTATTTTTTTGTTTTTGAAGTAATGGTGCTAAGTTGAACTACCTGAACCACTCATTTGAATTTGAGAACCCCTGTATAGATCCAATACATTGCACATAACACATAGCAGGAAAGAGAACAAACACCCCTATGGAGGGTAGGGTTATCCTGTCCTAGCTTGAAATGATCTAGGGTTTCACTATTCAGACAAGTGGTATCACACATCCTAGAAATGGGAAAGCATCATGTCCTAATTTGAAAGGTACTATAGCTCACTATATGTACAAGGTTAGCTCTACTCTAAAGGTTGAAGTCAAGGTGACATTACCCAAGAGTCCTTTAGGTCATAACCAATGAAGATCTTAGGAACTCAGAAGAGTCAATATTAGCCTCTCTTCAAAGTCTGAGAACTTTGAGATCTCAAAAGATTATAACACAAGGCCTCCACAGTAACGTAGAGATAGGTGTAGTGTCACACAAAGTATGCCTGTGCTCCCACCAGTATCTGGGCAACACAGGAACTTTAAGTGCACCAATGCATGCAATGCAATAAACATATAATTGAAAATAACATTCATATCATGGAGTTCGAGTCAAGGTTTCATAAATCCCCAGCAGAGTCGCCAGAAACTGTAACATGCCCGGGGGGTACCCGCGCGCGTTAAATAGTTCGGACTCCCGAGATCTCTTTGATCTAGCCTCACGAGTGCAATGTGAAATATAGATGAGAGTCCAGATTTGGCAACTTTTATTGAAAATCCATTTTATTACAATTTTGTCAAAAATGACTGCGTCATCAGATTTCAGAGTCGCCACCTAATATTTTGGGAAATTAGGAAACCCATGACTCGGTGCCAAGGCCACTGTTCGTCGTAACCAAGGATGCTTGGCTCGGAACCTTAGGTATGAGAGGGAAGGTCAATAATGAGCCCCCGCTCACCCGATCAAAAGATCGGCCTCTACTAAACCATGATGAATTTTATTTTCTTTATATGTTCATGTTCTGATTATTTAATAAATCCTACAATTTACTATGTGAAGCATACAAGTATAGACTAGTTTGCTCAAATTGGAACAATTCAATTTCATGTTTGTTTTTTGAAAAGGAGTTTGAATTTGCCACTTGACAAAGTGGGCTTAAAAACGTACTGTAACACGTCCGCGGGGGACCTCGCTACAGCTCGGATTCTCCTTTTTTGTTTGTTGCGGTTCGTAATCTGAACCAAAAAAGTCCAACTCTGGCAAATCGTTTTGAGAAAGCAATTTTTTGAAAGAAGTGCCAAACATGGACTGCTTTGCCAGATACAGAGTCGCCACCTAAATATTTTTAAAATGGGGAATTTAGGAAACCCTGACTCGGTGCCGAAGGCCACGTGTCCGTCATCACCAAAGTGACTTGGCTCGGGAGCTTGGGTACGATCGGGGAAGGTCAGCTATGAGCACCCCCTTTCGCCCGGCCCGAAGACCGGCCTCTACTAACCATGATATCCGTTTTTGAAAACTTTATGCGTCCTTATTCCAATTATTAACCTAGAATTACTATGTGATGCGCACAACACAAAAGTATAGACTGGATTGCCTAATTTGGAAATAAACATTGCATATCCGTTTTGTCTCGAAAAACGTGTTGATTTTTGCTACTCGCAAGTAGGCTAAAATACGGATTTTAATGAGTTGTTCCAACTCACGCAATCCAACCTCCACCCACAGGCATTCAAACAGTTTATCATATAAGCATTTAGCCGCATGGCAAGCAATACTGTTATTATAACATTCACACGCATGCGAAGTGCTAAAGCATAAAAAAACTTACATCGCACTCCGTGCCAAAAACAATAACCCGTTAGCAAACATGCATGACCTAGTTCATGTCAAGTGGCTAATGCAACACAGGCATAGATGCAATCTAGAGTAGGCTCGGCTATCCTAAACATGGCATGTGAAATGCGCGAGTAGCACGTATTCAAGTTAGATTTGAAATACAATGCAGTTCGTATGATGTACCGAGCCCGGTGCATGTAAACAAATGCATGAATGCACGCATGCATTTCATAAGGTATGCTAATTTAGACGTGCCCTAATCTACCATCGTAAGCAGGTAAATAAAAGGGAAGAAAGAAGTGGGGGTTGGGAGACATACATCACACTCACCCACACTTATTACAATTATGCCCTCGCTCGGAGGGACCAATAATAATACACAGCCCAAGGAATAAACGAATAAATTATTACAAAATTCTAATTATTAAATTAAATCAAATAAATAAAAGAAATGGGGCCTCAGCCCTGCCTCGGGATGCGCGAATGATGCATGCTCGATCCGACTTGCCCGGAAAGCCTACACCGTGCCACTGCTGCCTCTGTTCTTACTGTCCCGCCTCTCCAAAAATTACCAAAGTCCCAGAACACCTTCCATGGGCCTTGAAGAATACCATCGGCTGGGAGAGATGGCCACCGGCCACGGGAAATTCCATCGGCTGCTCAAAATGCTATCGGCCAAAAAAGAAGTGCCGGTCGGCACTCTTTACTGCCGGTCGGCACAAATTCCTGCTGCAGGAGACAGTTTGACAGCAACAGCAAGCAGACAGTGCATGGTGTTGGATTTTTGGGCATATTTATGCATGGCCAATGCTTCCTATCATGAATGGACTCAAGGGAGCATGGCCCTTGACCCCCGGGCCATCAATGGCGCATTTCGACGCATGATGGCCTAAGAGGCCAAATTTACATTTCAATGTCAAATGCAATGCACACAAAACATACAAGGGACCCAACCTCAATCATGGTTGATCAAGAGGTGAGGCAATGCACAACAATGCACATGCAACCTAAGCACGCAAGCTAAGCATGCAACATGAGCATGGAGGCAAGTATGCAAACATGCAATACGTACTAGGCACACAACCTAAGCTAACAAACATGCAAGGCATGGAATAAGGCAACAACCTTTGAGCAACATGTTAAACATGGATTCAACTAATTTGGGCAGCTCTATACTAGGCCCAAAACAGTGGCCAAATGTCATGGAAATGAGAGCCAAAACACATACAAACATGCATGCACACAAGGTCCAACACTTAGGCACCAAAGAGCAACTTTTAAGCATACTTAAAAGAGGATAATCATGGGTACATGGCATGCTTAGAAAGCTCTGAAATCATGTTATAGAAGGTGCAAAACCAAGTAAACAAGACAAGCCAAGCATGCAACGATGTCCAAAACTCAAAGCAAGCCAAGGGGCTTAAACCATGGCTATACAAATTAAGCCTCAACAGGCCAAGAACAACCAAATCAGTCCTAAAGCATGTTAAAACAAACCCCCAAAACTACTTAGATGGCATCTAAAAGGTCTAAGCATGGAAGCATGCACAAAGGGCCAAATATGGAGCATATGACAACAACCTTATAAAGCATCAAAGGAGCATCAAATATGAGCATTCAACTAGCATACATGAGGACTGAAATGACATTATAAGTGACTCCAAATCACCGAAATAGTGCAAGTAAAGCATGCTAGAGGGGTCAACACTCAAGGCTCATAAGGTATACAAGAGAGGTTGCATGGTAGCTATACAAAGAAAAGCATGGATGACTCAAATGACCCAAAACAGTCCTTAAACATGCCAAAACAAGCATAAAAGCTTCACAAAGCTAAGCCAAAACAAGCCAGCATAGTGGTCTAAATGCTAGATAACATGTTAAGCAAAATGGAGGATTACAAAGCAAGTGTAAGATGAAAACCCAAACTGAAAAAGACCCTTCGACAACACTGAAGAGGGACCAAAAATATGACTACTACTCACAGTAGATAACACCCCCCAAAATCAGTATGCAAACATGCTCAAAATGCCATGCAAGATTAAGGCCACAAGGGGGCTATAACATGAAGTATACAAAACATGCATCAAACAGTCAAAGACCCTTCATAAGACATATAGAGGGGCAAAATAAGACACTTTTCAGGCCTGTCGAAGGCCCAAAAACAGAAGCATGGTAGGCTAAAGAAAGCATGCAAAAATGGGACCAAAGAGGGGTTATGAAGCAAGTCATACATGGAGGTCCCCAACAGTGTTGAGCCCTTCTTCAATGTTGAAGAAGGGCTCAAAATAAGCCTCTTTGTAGTTTACATCGAAGCTCAAAAATACATGCAACTATGGCTTAGATATGAACCAAGAAATGCTAGTTTTGGGGAAAAGTGTGCTTACCCTTGTAGACCAACACCAGCACCCCTTGGTCCAAGTTTCTGAGCTCCTAACCTCTGCAAATGACCTCCCAAATGCTGGAATGGAAGATGGAGGTGTTGTGCTAGGTGTTGTAGAGCAAATGATACAAGAACCAAGGTGTTTGGAAGCTTGGATAGGATAGATATAGAGAAGGAGGTGGGATATATTATCTATATCAGAATATATGTATATCCTCTGATTTTTTTGCTTAAGAATCTCCAACCCTAGACAAAGGAGAAGAGAAGCTTATATAGGCCAAGTATAAGCTCTTAACTTAATGGCTAAGCAAATGGAAAGGGTCAAAGGGCAAAGGGGGGGTGCAAGGCTTCTAGGAGAAGCTAATACAGCTGGCCAAGCTTCTCCAAGAAGCTTGGCCAAAGGGTCTAAGCTTCTAGAAGCTTTAAGGGGTTCAAAGGTGCAAAAGGGTGCAAAATAGGCATATGGATGCACGTGGATCTGGTTCTGTGTATCCCAGCTGTCATAGCTAGCATGTACCAGGCTTGGGAGGGTCAAAGGGGTCAGGTCGGCCAGAAAATTCGATCATCGCCAAAGTAAAGTGCCGGTCGGCACTATATAGTGCCGGTCGGCTAAATAGAGTGCCGATGGATGATTCCTTGGTCAAAAAAAGGCCGGTGGGTATGCAAATCGAAGCCCCGGAAGTTAGCTTTCCAATGGCGCAAACCTTGCATCAAAATTCCTCCTTTGTAAAAAGTTATGCCCTTTTCCGTGAAGCCGCGCAGACTTGATCCAACCGGGATGATGCCCAGCTTCAACCCATCATATCTCCTCCACCCGGACTTGGCTTTGGGAGATTCTTGAGTACAAAGTGAAGCCCCGGAAGTCTTCTTTCCAACGATGGTGGCCTCATAGGTAAATTCCAAGTGTGCAATTGAATAAGCCCGATTCAGCGAGGGCTGCTCGATTCTCTTCTAACCCGGATTCATGGCGAACTTCTTCTCCAACCTTTTTCTTTTCTCCCCTCTCCTCTCTCTTTTCTTCTTCAACTCCAAACCCCTAAACAAAGTGTTTTGAAGGGTTTGCCTCTCTCCTTGTCGAAGAAACTGAACCTGTGCCCTGCACATCTCTCAACACCGAGCAAACCATCAGTAATGCCCAAGTCTTGAGGGCGGTCAAAAACGGGGTGTCTACAGTTGCCCCTCTTTGACAGAACTCGAAAGTCATAACAATGACGGGAGTGAATGTCAAAGCCCAGAGACGACCCATTTTTGACAAGGCCGAAGACTTGGGCAAACAAAAATATAGATGCATAAATGGTTGTGCCCGCAGGCTGCCTACGTATCCCCTTTTGCAAGGAATCAAACCAGCGTAATTCAGGGCAGGATGCAAAGTGATGCACAATGCAAGTGCATAACTTATGATCATGCAAGGATGCTGTAATGAAGCAATTATAAATGCAACATTTTAAGCGAATGCTATGCAAGCAAGTAGACATGAACCAAACTACATCTCATGTAGAAGGATGTAAGAGAATTATGCAATTCTCACGAACATGTGCGTTAGATACACAAAGTGAACGAAGTGTGATGGATACACTAAGTGGACAAACATGTGTGATGGATACACCAAAGTGAATAGAGTGTGATGGATACACTATATGAATAAAGTGTGATTGATACACTAAGCGAATACAATAGATATACTAAACGAATGTGTGTGATGGATACACAAAGGAGCATGTGATAGATACAAAAAGTGAACGTGTGTGGTAGATACACAAAGTGAAGCGAGTGTGATGGATACACTATGAAGCAAAGTGTGATGGATACACAAGTGAGTGCAGTGTGATGGATGCACTGGATGAGCATAGTGTGATAGATGCCACAAAAGAAGTGTGTGATTGATACACAAAGCGAGCGCTGTGATTGATACACAAAGCGAAGGTGTGTGATTTATACACAAAGTAAAAGTGTGTGATGGATACACTGTATGAAGCAAAGTGTGATGGATACACAAGACGATGAAGTGAGCAAAGCGTGATGGATACACAAGAGGCAAACACAAAGTTTGATAGATGCACTAAGTGAACAAGTGTGATGGATACACAATTGGTGAACACGAA
>JAPPVO010000029.1:70191690-70278734 GCA_030407325.1 Camellia japonica
TTTCCAAAAAAACGGATATGCAATGCTTGTTTCCAAGTTAGGCGATCTAGTCTATACTTGTTTGCTGTGCGCACAACATAGTAATTCTAGGCTAATAACCGGAATAAGAACATATAGTGTTTTCAAAACAAGATATCACGGTTAGTAGAGGCCGATCTTCGATCGGGCGAGAGGGGGTGCTCATAGCTGACCTTCCCCAATCGTACCCAAGTTCCCGAGCCGAGGCAACTTTGGTGATGACGGACACGTGGCCTTTGGCACCGAGTCAGGGTTTCCTAAATTCCCCCATTAAAAAATATTTAGGTGGCGACTCTGTATCTGGCAAAGCAGTCCATGTTTGGCACTTCTTTCAAAATCTGTTTTCTCAAAATGATTTGCCGGATTTGGACTCTTTGGTTCAGATTAAGAACCGTGACAATTTGAGTCCGAACTGTAGCGAGGTCCCCCGCGGGCATGTTACAATCTGTAGTCTGGCTCTATCTCGCTTCCTTTCGTCTCCTCAGCTCTACAACTTGTGGACTTCTTCACCAAGACTCACACTACCTCTCGGTTTCAGTTTCTTCTTAGCAAACTCTCAGTGTTTTCTGCTAAAACACCTTGAGTTTGAGCGGGGTGTGAGAATATATTGTATATATGGCATGTTGTGTATCTATGGCATGATTGTGTAAATAGGAATTAGTTAGTATTTCCTTTTTCAGTCATGGATTTAGGGCTATATAAACTGATGAACTCTTTGTAAATTGACACAATTGAATATACAGTTAATTCATAAATCTTACATCACCTTCCTTAGGCTTACAAAATGATTATTCTCTTATAATAGTGAATGATGATTCTATTTACAATACATTTTTCATTATTTTTTTAAATCAACGAAACATAGGAATGAAAATTTCGATGGAATGTTTCATTCCATTCAATTTCAGTGAACCAAACAGTACCTTAATATTTAGTCTGTATGCAGGGTGATTGATTAAATTTTCGCTTGGGCAAACACCCTATTTACAAAGAAACTAATATTGTTCAATATAGTTTTGTCCCTTGAAATTTAAAATTAAAATTAGGAGAATTTGAGTTGCTTACATAGGTTAATTACAGCAAAGAAGCACAATAAGCTATGTCCAATGTTGATCATGTACTCCTAAGACCAACCACTAGCAATCATTGCCAACCACAAAGGCAAAAGAGATAGAAAACAAATTCTAGGGATTGCATCAGATGAAAAATAATTTTTTTTTAAAAAAAAGACTCTAATTTAAGTTGTAAACAGAATTAAACTTTAATAAATAGTTTTGATGTGTAGCATGAGGACTTAATACAAGAGGGATAACTTTGATAAAACTTTAATTCCTCTGCTTCACGGTTTAATTTTAATTGCACAGATCTTTAACAAATATTAAAAGCATTCCCAAGATCTCGTTTTTTATATACAAATATCAAAACATAAGAGGAATGAGCAGCAAAAGACAAAAATGATATGATTATAATGAATTTATGCATACAGAAAGTTTAAAAATAAAGAAAATTAAAAAAAAAAAAAAACTCCTAAGTTATTGGATGTAATGCCTTCAAAATGCGGTATAGATCAATCATTCATAAAACCACAAACATCGGAAAAATATTATATTTTCATTCATCAGAGTCTCCTTTACAAAAGATATCACATGCATTACATTTTCATTGATGGTTATTTTGAAACTATAGCATGTAATTCTAACTCTTAATAACAAAGTAAATGCCCTAAGGGCTTACATCTTTCCAAGTCATCACCTGGTTACAGCAAAAGAAGAGTTCTAACTCTTTTACATATAAAGCCCTTGGCTTGAGTTTATATTTAACAACAAAAATAAATCATCAAAATGGAGCCTTCAACTCCTAAACCTCCCAAGCTAAAACCTTGGATGTGGCATGTCACTTGTACCTGAAAATGGTGTCCCAAGTAGGGTGAGCCAAAACCTAGTAGAGATATGCTAAACAAAATATGGGAAATTAACTAAAACATTAGCATCCGATAAATGTTTAACATGAGTAAACCATTTATATCATCTTCGTAACTAATCAACGTTTACATCATAATTCAAACCACTTCCCATTATTTATCCAAATCAATTCATTGAGATAGTCCAATATTATCCAAACAGTTTAAGATGAGACTACAATTCGTATATCAACACTTCAATAACAAACATCATTCAACACTTCTATTTTCTTGCCATTTTACGGAACTACGTCTGAGGGAACCGACACCCAAATATATATAAGATTTTGGGACCTTCACCCTGGACACTCTGGCCAACTTAATTATCCATGAAGTCTATCCCCTATCTCCTCCCAAACAATGGAGTACATCCCCTATCTCCTCCCAAACAATATACAAATACAATGTATTTAAACAAGTTGTCATGTACAATGACTAATTCAATCATATGTACAATGTTTACATCCAACCGTCATGTTCAATGACATAATCCAATTGATTAGTTTCAATTTATCTAATCATCATGCAGTTTCTATAGCAATCATGGCTATCCTTCACCGATAGCCCAAAACAGTTATTTCTAAACAGATAAATAAATTTATCAAACAGATAATTTATCAACTTTTCCATAGGTGAGTGATTTATTAATCCAACTACACCATTTAATCACATATTCCCCCAATTTCATAATTTCCACACCAATTTCATATTTCCACAATTAATTCCATTATTTCTACAAATAATTTATTTAATCTCAATTAGGGCATTTTTCCCCTTTTCTCAAATATTAACCCTAAGGCTCAATTTCATCAATTATACACAAATAACCCCATTTCAAGACCTCACATACACAATGGAGCCCAAAAATAGAAAACCCCTCTTTTAAACATTTCAAATTTCAAACCCTAACTTCCCAAAATTTCCAAATCTCAGTATTTATGCAAAATGACTAATATTTATGTTAAAGCTCATAGAAATGAGTAGATTATCCCTACCTCAAAGTTAGGAGCTCAAAGGAGAAAAAGAAGAAACTTGAAGATGCTCCAAACTTGAATTTCTTCGGATCAAAATGAAGCCCACACAATGCTCTACCTTTTTAACAAAGGGAAAAGGATAGAAAACCTCTAGAACAAGGTGTATTTGTAGAGAGAGTAGAGAGAGAGATAGCTGAATTTAGGGTTTGGAGTGGAAAGAGGGTGAAAAAGTGATGTAAAATCATGCTGCTGCGAACTGATATATATGGGGCTCGCTTGAGCGAAGGAGTTGGCGCTCGAGCGACCAGACACAAAGAACCTCGCTTGAGCGAACAATGAGAAGCTTCAGGTCTGCAACCAACGCAGACGCACGCTCGAGCGCAAGAATGCTCACTCGAGCGAAGGAACAAACAACACGGGGCTCGCTCGAGCGCGAGAATTCTCGCTCGAGCGAAAAATACCAACCTTCAGGTCTTATAGAGACGCAGACGCACGCTCGAGCGCAAGAGTGCTCACTCGAGCGAAGAGACACACCACACAAAGCTCGCTTGAGCGCAAGAAGCCTCGCTCGAGTAAAGAAGCAAACACCCAAGGCTCGCTCGAGCGCAAAAAGCCTTGCTCGAGCGAAGAAGCCAAAACCTGGGTAGTAACCATTTGTTCCAACACAAAACCAACTTGTTCCAACTTACCCAACACATCCCACAACTCAAATACAAAGGTTAAATGATGGAAATAAGATATAAACAACAACATACAACCACGGAACCGAGTTCGGAATACAATAAATGACGGGGAAAAACCGGGATTGCTATATTGGAAACCAAGGAAATAGAAAATTGAAAATAACATTTAAAATTAAGAATTTTACTGTGTGCTTATAGCGTCCCCTCTTTTCATGGCAACTAGAGATCAAGGCTGGCCCTGAGGGTAGGCAAGAGAGGCCTGCGCCTTGGTCCCCCAAATTTGGGCCGAAAATAAGGGCTCCCAAATATAATTTTATGTTTTAGATATAAAAAAAAGGGGCACAAATGCTATAGGCCCAATTGAATATGGGGCCCAAAAAAAAAAAAAAAAACACAGTTCACAGATCGAATGGTTATCCATTGAAAAGGATATGGTGGATAAATTCGATTATGCAAGTTTCATTAGTGATTTTGCAGCTAAAAATGTGAGAAGGGTAATGTTTATGTGATAATTGGTTCAATTGTAAACTGGATATTGCTAAACTATAACAAGACTAGATTTTTAATTTTTTTTTTTGAGTATTTGTAATGATTGCTTCCTATCTTAATATATGAAAGTAAATTTTTGTTTATAATTTTAATAATTATATGTGCAAGTAAATTTTTTTGTGGCTACAAACAAATAAAAAAGTTGTAACTTATCATTTTATCCATAAACTTTCTTTTTTTTTCAATGTAAGAGGGGCCCCATTTCCGAAACTTGCCTTGGGTCCCCTAAATCTCAAGGCCGGCCCTGCCAGAGATTAGAGAGTGATTCCATCTGTTTTCTTTTCCTTTCTCTCTCTCTAAATCTGCAAAATACAAAGAAGGGATATAGTACTTAAAATTCAAGTTAGCCAGGAAAACTTCCTTCACATTTCCAAATTCCATTTGCAAAGAGTCAAGTGTGTGTGTGTGTGTGTGTGTGTGTGTGTGTGAAGCTACATACCAGCAATGTAATAAGAAAAAAGAACTTGGTATTAGTCTGTTTAAATTCGAACCTAGGTAAACACCTAATTTACCAAGAAACTATTAAAGTTCAATATAGTTTTGTCCATTGAAAATGAACATAAAAAGATTTTGAGTTCCTTTAGCTATGTTTGGACCAAGAATTTAAGTGGAGATTTGGAGGTAGGAAGGAAAAAGTAAAGAAAAAAAAAAATACTTATATTTATTCACTTTCTCGTCTTTGTTTTTTTTTTCTTTTTTTTCTTTTTTTTCTTTTTCCTTTTCATCCATAAATCCTTCCACAAAACACAACTTCAATGATTACATAGGTTAATTACAGGAAAGCACATAAGCTATCTCCAAAGTTGATCATCATGCACTCTCAAGACCTGTCACTAGCAATCACTTTCAACCACAAAGGCAAAAGAGATAGAAAATAAATTATGGGGATTGCATCAAATGAAATATATAAAAAAGTTTAATTTAAAAAATAAATAAATAAATTTACGATGATTGCCCTTGTCTTGTTCATAAGTTGTAAATTGGATTTTACTTTAATAAATAGTTTTGATGTGTCACGTGAGGACTTAATACAGGAGGGCTAACTTTGATAAACAAGTATTGACTTTCATTCAATTCTGATTCATGGTTTAATTTTAATTACACTGATCTTTAGCAAATGTCATTCACATGTAGAATTAATCTGGCCTAATAGCAGTTAAAGACGTGAATGGCTCAATTGCTGATACCAAATATTAAAACCATTACCAAGGTCTTGTTCTTTGTATCCATTACCAAAGAGGAATGAGAAACAAAATAGAGCATTAGCTTTTGGTAATGTTTACAGTTTTTTGTTTCTTGTTTACAAAAAAAAGAAAAAAAAAAAAAAAGAGTCACCTTTATGTTTACATATTTGACACACAAGCTTTCAAGATATACAAAAAATGGTTTTAACACCCAAGTAGGGATGTAAACGGTTTGGTTTGGTTGGGATTAAAGAAAAGTTTAGCACCAAACCGAAGTTTTCAATTTTGTTAGTTGAGACACTAAAGCAGATCGCATGATACAGTTCGTTTTTTATTGGTTTTATCGGTTGTGTAGGAAAAAGATTTTTATGAGATTTTAAAGTATTTTATAAAAATTTATAAAATCTTACATTGAAAGTAAATGAAGAAGAATGTATAAAAATTTGTTAGTTGTATCTTATTTTTTTTTTTAAATATTTACCAATTCATTAGTGGTGCTTTAGAGTACCACTTTTAGTAGTCTTAAGTATTATTGTTGTATTTATCAAGAAAAAAATTACGGGTTTAATTTTTCTGACAAAATCAACATAATATAAGATTTTGACAAATACTTTTTTTTTTTTGTTCTTTTGATTCTCCTATTCCAAATAAAATAAATTTAACTTTATTTAACTTTTATCTTCTTTTTACTATTATAATGTCCATGTGTATATCAACTCTAGTACAATCTAGTCCATCATCACTCCGATACACAAGCAAGCTTGTATCAGTATTGTTTGGCATAAAATTACAAGATTAAAATAATCATAAAAAGATAAAATAAATTAATAAATTAATAAATAAAATATTATATTCAAATTATAATCATTTTATTTATTTTTTATTTTATATTATCGGTGATAATATGGTGCTCTTTTCTATATTTCCCCATAAGGCCACATTGTCACATGTTTATGTGACCATTTGTTTTTTTCTCTGACTATCTCTTTATATACATTATTTGTTACACTAATGTTTCAGGTCTCGAGAATTTCAGGAGCGAATTTGTGATTACCGGACGACCGGGTGAAGTATTTATTTATCACGATTGTCATATTATCGATCGTGGTTGTCACCCTCTTTACCGGATGACCGACCGAACGACTGATTAAACATATTCGAACAAATTCACATCTCAATATTTGAGGCCTGTAGCACGACTCTATCTGTTAATCCTCCTCAGACGTCATGATGACTGCACCGCCACCCACATTATGTTATATTATTGATGTACAGTCAAATTGACAACAATAGCATTACATTGTCTCAAGATTTGATATGAAGTGGGATCACGAGGAATCATCAGTCATGTGCAAATTTTGCGGAATTCCTTTCCGTTCCACTTTTATTGAGGTATACAAAAGTGGCTCTTGCAGGCCCCGTCACCAAAGTTAATGTGTTTAAATTTCACTTATGTATATAATAAATTAATTTTAAATAAATTTTTAATAAGTTGAGTTCAACTCGCTTTTTATTTTTTATTTTATATATAAACTTATCTAATTGAATAGTAAATTGTTTAAATTTGATTTAAAAACTTGACAAGTTAAAATTTGTATTTAGATTTAACTTATTTATATAACGAATTGATTAGTCAGATTTGTTTAAAATTCCATATGAAAATTTAATTTCTAAAATTTGTAACCTCAATGTGATTCTATATAAAAACTTTAAAATTTAGTTATAGATAATGTGGGGCAGAAGATATGATTCGAATCCTATGAAGAAAGCAGTATCACATTTTGCTACGGCAGTGAAAGATTAAACGCATGCTAACATGGAACACAGTTTTATTTTTTTGTTTCTTTTTTCTTTTTTCAATCCAAAATACAATTTATTTCTAGTTTAATTGAGTACGTGGATTAATTAATTAGGACATTTAGTTTAGTGATTGTATAATACTCTTTGTGGGTATGTGAGAAAATGAGGCTTGGATGTATATTTAATGAGACCCGTGCCGAAATGGCCGATTTGTCCCCGAAATGGCATTAGTGGCCGGCAGGACTCATTTGTGGCCGATAGCCTTCTCTTGTGGCCTGGTGCTGGTTTTGGTCTTCTTTTGCCCTAACAGTGTATGGGAGGTTCCCTTTTGGTTCCAGTTTGATTTCCAAGGAGCTTGAAACTGTGTTCCGGTTACGTTGTTCTGAAACCAACTGTGCTCCGGTACGCAAATGTGCTCTAATTTGGAAGAGGTATATCCTTTTTGCGTAGTCAGTGCACACACCCGGCCCCTCGTCTTATCTAGTGTTGGATGAACTGTATCCAGGGCTTGGGTGTGGGGTCGAATCCTAGCAGCTGCACTCTCTGACTTAAATGATGTGTGCATTGTGTAAACACACCCGACCTCTTGTCCTATCCAGGGCTTGGGTGTGGGGTCGAATCCTGGCAGCTGAATTCTCTGACTTAAATGGTGTGTGCATTGTGTAGTCAATGCACACACCCAACCCCTCGTCCTACTCCGGTTAAACCGACATTAGGTAGTTGATTCTGAAGTTGGCAAAGGACAAGATTGGGGAAAAAAACTTTTCTATGAGAGAGAGAGTGAGAGACAATGAGTGTATGTGTAAAGAACCAGGCTGTGTTGAGGGACTCTTGGGGAATTGGAATTTTTGGAAAATAAAAACTGGCAATTCTTTTTTTTAATATTTTATCTTCCATCATGGGTGGTTCTCTAGAAAATAAAAGAACTCACAAGCACCAATTACACTACACGGGGAAGCTAAAAGGTTTTTTTAATAATATTTGGACGGTCGGATTTGTCGGTTTCAATACATTCAAGCCCGTGAGCCGAACTAATGATTGAAAATTTGTTAGCCTTAGGCTCACTACCGATCGTGTGTGCATTCAAAACTGTTCGTACGTCTCTTGGATTGGTCAGCTCGGTCGAGTGGATCGGTTTGATCAGATATGTGTGCAGCCTTGGAAGGAGGTTCAGGCCTTGAGCTACAACATTAAAGAGGAAAGGTGAAAGTGGATCACCTTGTCTTAAACCTTTTTGCGGGAAAAATTCAGCAGATGGAGATTGATTCACCAAAACATATATTCTAGCTGAGGAAATGCCTGCCTTCATCCAAGTCAACCATGTGGATCCAAACCTAAAGCTTGCTAACATCTGTATAAGAAAATTCCAGCTGATAGTATCATAGGCTTTTTCAAAAATCTAGTTTGAAGATTAGGCCCTTCCTATTTGATTTCTTCCACCAATCCACCACCTCATTGGCTATTAGTACTCCATTCACAATGTTTCTTCCACCCAGAAAGGTAGATTGGGCTTTATCAATAACACTTGGTAACACTTGTTTGATTCTGTTTACTATCACTTTGGATAGCACCTTGTATGACAAATTGGTTAGACTGATTGGCCTTTAGTCAAGCATGGAAGCTGGTTTTTCTTTTTTGGGAATTAAAGTCACAAAGGAATAATTCACCTCATTCCCCAATTTGCTATTCCCATGGAATTACTTCATGAAATTTATGATGTCTTCTTTAATGAACTTCCAACCCTTTTGGAAGCATGTTAGGTTGAACCCATCTAGTCCTGGACCTTTGTTAGCATCACACTCCTTGATGGCTTCCCAGACTTCTACCTTTGAGAAATCTTTTTCAAGGATGTCCTGAACTTGGTTTTGATCAATATTCTTGAAAGAGCCAACAATACTAGGTTTAATCCTCCATTTTTCAGTGAATAGGCGTTGGAAATGATTGCACACTGCTTGTTTGATCTCCAGAGGTGCTCATAGGTAATGTCATTGACAGTAATGTCAATGAACCTAAACCAACCAGGTTCCTGTTCTGTCTCTTAGTTGCCATTATATGAAAGAACCTAGTATTCTTGTCCCCATTTTAATGCCCAGTTCATTCTTGACTTTTGTAGCCAAAGCCACTCTCCTCTTTTTATGAGTTTCCAAACCCTTTCTTTGACTTCCTTTCTTCTTCTCCTAGCTTCTTCCTCATGCAAATCTCTCATTCACCAGTTAGATCCGAGGAATGTAATTCATTTTCAGCAGCTTTAATGTTCTGTGTACATACAAAAACAAAAACAAAAACAAAAACAAGAAAACATGTTTGGTGATTTGTCACAAGGGTAGTCGAAGGATAGGAAGTTAGAGGAAGATATGATTTTTTTTTTTTTTTTTTTTTTTTTTCAAAACAAGTAAAAACACAAATTTTTTTTTTTTGTTTCCTAGTAAATTTTGAATATTGTTTACAATTTTCGATTTGTTTTTGTGAAAACAAAAACAAAATCAGTAAGCATAACTTTATTTTTTTGACAGATAAATCAGTAAACATAACATTGCCGAATATACCTTGGTTTTTGGCTTTATGATTTTTAATGTTCTCAGAGAGAATAATTACCATAATATATGTTGTAATCATTATCTGCAGAAACACCGATCACCTGAAAATTGAAATATCAACCTATCTTCAACACTTCCTTTCTTCCTCTAAGAAGCATTCCTCTGGCTTTTGCTGCAAATGAAAGCTCAACAGACGAGAACTTATCCAAACAAAAACACTTAAGCCAGCAAAGGAAGGGAAGATTATACAAAATTTTTGCCTTAATTACTTATGAAAGAGAAATAGAAGTAGAGAACTGCAAAACTGGGGAGACAGAAGTTAGTTGGGACTCCACTATTGGAGAATAATTTCGGTAAATTAATTACATGCGAATCAATAAAACAAATAAAAAAAATACTTACAACTTTATAGCAGATTAAACAATGGTATGAAATTGTGATTGAGGCCAGTGTATGGACTGTGTCTTTAAGACAGAATTACGCCCTCTCCACTGGTGCACGAGATCAATGGGCATCTTGTCTCCAGGATACGACAATCACCACACACAGAATTTGCACTAACTCTATGTGTACAGTGAACCAGAATATGTGCTTTATACTCTCTCAAACTTAAACTCTAAAAAATAAAAAATATAATGCAAGATGAACAAGGAGGAGGAAACTAGAAGCTTGAATTTTCTTTCTAAATTTTTGATCTCTGAACCTGGAAGGAGGACTACCTTTATATAGGCAAGGGAAAACCCTTTCGAATGAGACATGCCTATTGAAATTGAATATGAAATTCAAATCTTTGAGCCGTTGCAAAAATTTGAAAATGAATTTCAAAATTAGTGTTTTCCCAGCAACCAATTGAAAATATTTCTAAATAATTTTGGCCCAAGAAGTTAGTAATGGGCCAACCCAACCCAACTCACACTTTGGGTGTTCTTTGAGCCCATGCCCAAGGTTCCATTTGGGACCTTATATCTTCATCAAATTTTTCCTAACTTTCCTATGTGGGACAAGAACAATCAACACCATTTTGAGGAATGACTTAATGTTCATGAACCTCACTTTGGAGTCAATTTCCCATTCACCTATAAATGGTTTTGACTCACTAATTTCATAATCTTGTTCACCACACAGCAACGAACACATTGCTACTCGGACCCTTCAAACCGACTTATGGGTCCTAAAAAATTATTAGCATAAAGTTTCCGAAAAATCAGCATTGAAACCATTTTTTTCCAACATCCACCACTCCTTATTTTTATAGTTTCATTTTCATCCTTTAGCAAATAATGTGAATCTTTGGTATGTGAGTTATCTTAGGCCATTCTGTGCCACCTTCCCCTTGGCATCTTTGTGGTAAGAGTTCACAAAACTGAATGTTCACTTGTTTTAACATGGAGAGGCAACACACGATATCAGGGAGAGACTCCAATTTATCACAGAAGTTGATATAAAGCCTTGCAAATGATGTGAGGTTCCCCATCCACTCCGATAAAGTCACCAAACTATCACACTGTGAGATAGAGAGCACTTGTAATGTAGTCAGGTGTTGAAGCCCATGACGAAGACATGTCAACTTTGGAAGCATTGAAATCTTTAAATACCAAAGATTCACAAGACCTTAGAAGCCATCGTCATTGTCTAGCCAATCAAATGCTTCACAGTCAAATAATTGTAGCTTCCGGAGGGCAGTAAGGTGTTGGATTCCTAGAGGCAGAGAAGTGAGGCTATTACAAGAACTGATCTGAAGAGATTGAAGAGAAACCAAGTCCCTTAATCCGTCCTCTGGTAATTGTACTAGTTTATGACAGTAAATGATATGCAAATCCCTTAGAGAAGTGAGGTTTCTCAAGCTTAGTTCTGATGAAGATACTAGATCTTCACATGAGCAGATATGTGGGGTCCGTAGTGTGCAGAGGGGAAAAGAGAGACCTGAAGTGGCTACTTCTGTCATTTGTCCGACAGTTTTTGTTTGCACTGTCATAGCTGTAATAGCTTTTCACTTACGTATGTTATAAACAATTTTTCAAGAGATGGAAGGAACAACATAGATACAAGGCTAGAGCAACCATGAATATACAAACTAGTAAGGCGAGGAAAAGATAATGAAGATGATTGTTGTGGAGCTGGTGCTATTTCCCCATGATCATTAGCCATAATTACTCAACCATTCCTTTAGAAGAGGCAAATCAAAGAGCAAAAGTTTTTTGATAGCTGGAAACAAAGATCCTCCTCTTGCAGCACTCATCACATTGCTCCTTGAAGAAGGAGCACCAGCAGCACCATCAAAAGAAGAAGATTGAATGTTGTTGTTGTCTATATATGTAAAACCCAAGCTTTGTATATAATTATTTTGGGATAGATTGGTAATTAAATTAATTTATATGGGTCATTTGGTAATATCAAGGAATTAATTATGAGATGGTATTATTATTTCTATAACATAGGTGGGTAATTTTGCAATTTTGGAAAAAGAAAAATATTAGGTTAAATAAGCCGTCATGCTGTGGCTTTTAGTCTTGGAGAAGAAAACCAAAAAAAAAAACAAAGAGAGGCGTGGATGCTACGGCAGGGAAAGGCAGCAAGGGTTTGAAAAAAAAAAATTAAAGAAAAGAAACCAAAACCAAAAGGAAGAGGGAGGATTCATAAGAGTGGTGGTTTTGCTTTATTCATCACTTAGGTAAGATTTATTTTATTGTATTCCTATCTATGATTTTAGTGTTAATATATCAATAGATGATTTTATGGGCATATATAATTAAATAAATATATTGATGTAGTCTATGTTGGGGGTCTCGGTTTCACTCAATTTTAGAGTGTATTTTGCATTCCGTTTGGGTGGTTCATATTTTGAGATTGATATGTGATAGGTTAAGTTTAATGGTGGTGTGTTTGTGGGATACAAGATTGACTACAAGCAATTACAAATTTTTACATGTATATAAACAACAATAGAATAATATGGGTTGAGAATTTCTGAAGTCGTGATGGCTTTGTTTTGATGCTAAATTGTGGGAGTTCCTAATAGGCTATTGGGTTAATTTATTCTATTGTTGTTACAAGAAGAGAAGGATGGGTGCACATAATAATTGTTTATGCGGTGTAATATTTTATTAGGTTGTGAGATTGAGGTGGATCTTGGTAATTTGAGATTAGCTTGGGAAATATTATTTTAGCTGTTTCAGGTAAGTAACCCTCTATCACTATTGTTTCATTTTTATTCCTATTGAATTGTTTGAAATTATAAATATTTATTTATAGCCTTCCTATTCTCCTAAAATTAAAATATGGGTCAAGTATAAAACAACATCGGATATTATTATGGAAGTTATTTGAATATTTTGTGAAACTATTCGAAAAATTGTACCAAATGTTTATTCCAAAAATATCGAATATTTTATTTAAAAGTTGTGTATTGTTTGAATTCTGAACATCACTCTAGTCTGACTATGATTTGGACCCTAGCCAATGGGGATTATTTATTGACACAGAAACTAGTTTCTTTTGAGGTTTTACCACCGGCCTATGTGTGGTTCTGGCCTTGTCACGGGCTAAGTGACCGTAGTCACCAAGACTTGGGTTTTGTGAATTGCATCATTGAACCATTTGAATATCGAACCATCAATTTTGAACAACGAAATTTCATCGAATTACCTCATTGTCTTTTCAATTAAAATGTATTGCTACACTGTTTATTTTCAGCTACGAAACTATCTTACAAAATAATTGTTCATTTATTGAATGGTAGCAAAAATATAATTATTGGTTATCCACTATTTTTTTTTGTATACTTGATCTAGTTAGCAGTGATGGTTGGTTATTTACTGAGCTGTCTAGCTTACCCTTATTTTATTTTTATTTTTTCAGATTCTGAGGAGTAGAGCTGCGCGGGGATTTTACTTGTGGGAGTGCCGAGAGTATGACTATGATTTAAGTACTTGGATTATTATTTTGTTAGTGGATTATATTAGTGGACTTGGTGGATATTTCATATGATAAGAATTATTTATTTTTATGGATTTTAGCATTATGATAATTATGGATTTAATTTGAGTATTTTACATTGTGAGTTATGTGATTGGACTTTTAGCCTTGCATACTCACTTAAATGAGTGTGCGGTATTGTCACGGAGCTTGGGGCGTGACAATATACACAACAGCACTAAGAGATTTGAGTTTGAGAATCTCCAGAAAAGAGAGATCACCAAACCATGGAAGAAGTTGGCATCTTCTACAATTTTGTATGGTGATTCGAACAAAGTTTGGGAGCCATAAAACCATTTTCACCATCATCCAACTCTAAAACATGATCCCTCCATGTCCTTCTACATTTAACACTTTCAGATTTGGGTGCAGCTAGAGGTCTTCCAACACTTTGCCATCCACATCAGCATAATCAACACCATCATCTTCTCCTGTCCATTCTAATGTCAGTTTCCGAATGAACTTTTTTGCCTTCAAGTTTGCTCCCTTCAGTTCCTTCAATCTTGATGTCCCATTTCTCGCATTTTCAAGCCGTTTAATTAGAACTCCCCTCTTAGGTGGTTTAAGCTATTCAGCTCACCAATTCCACCAACAGCTTTAGAGATGGAGCTATCCTTTCCCACAATGAAAATTGGTAAGCTCTGGAGACGTGTCAATTCCCCTAATCCAAATGGCATGCAACTTAGGTCATTACATCCCTCAATTTCAAGATGTCTAAGGCTCACCTACTTTCTAAAATCAACATGCAGTTTTCTTAACTCGTAACAATTGGAGAGTTTAAGTGTCTGCAAGTCCTGCAGCTTGCAGATAGATTTGGGAAGTGTAGCCAAATGGAAATTCCTAGAGAGATCCAGATATCTTAGATGCTTAAGTTTGCCTACAGAACTGGGAACATTCTCAATTCCTAACAATGCAAGTCCAACGTACGCAAGCACGTAAAACTTGAAATTAATGCATCTTGAGTTGCTCTCTTTCCTGGAACTTCCTACGATGACGACGAACATGAAGTGGAATAAAATGCCACATGATATGTTATTTCAGACGTATTTTCTACATTAGTATTCACAAGAAAATACTCTATCCCTGCCACTAATTATGCAAGATCATGGATGAGACCATGCATTTTGAAACTTATATACCCATCTTCATCTTCATATACATTTAAAAAAAAGGATCTGAACAACAAATCATTGAAATATTTATCAACAATGTCCTCTAAGTCATGGTCTTTGCCCAATGAGTGAATAAACCCTTGAGCCATCCACAATTTAATCAGTGTCCCCTTCTCAATGTGGCAGCTTTTAGGGAAAAGGGAGCAATAGGCAAAACACGGCTTTAAATGGGAAGGCAAGTGGTCATAACTAACCTTCAATGTTGGTAAAATATGGGTTTCATGTTGAGCTATTTCCCATAGCTTGTCTTTCACAATCAACACTCAATTTCTGTGTCTTTTAGGTACAAGAGGCTTCCAAATGTCCTTATGGCTAGAGGCACTCCTCCAGAGTTTGTCAAGATTTTCTTTCCCATTGCTACTAGGCTCGGGTTTTCCTCCAATTGCCTTCTTCTAAAGGCCAATTGCTTAAACAATGACCAAGAATCATCTTCTAACAAACCTTTCAAGGGGTATGGAGATGTGGTACCCATTACCCTGGCAACTGTTTCACTTCTTGTTGTAACTACAATCTTGCTCCCTTTTTCACCACTAGTTAAAAAATCTTCTAACTCAATCCATTTCTCACGATTTTCATTCCATACATCGTCTAAGACAAGTATGTATCTATTCCCATCCAAACATCTTCGAAGTCGCTTTTGCAATTCATCTATCTCTAGGTTTCCACATTCAACATTGGCAGACTTTAGTATTGCCTCCACAAGCACTTTCAGATTGAACACATTGGAAACACATACCCACTTTTTAACTCAAAAAGGGAATCAACCATCTCGTTCTTGTACACCAATTGAGCAAGTGTGGTTTTATCTAGGCCCCCAATTCCAACTATGGTGATGACGGATTGTAGCACTTGTGCCTTTTAAGGCTTTTGGTAAATGTATTTGGACCCTTCATTCTATTTTGGGAACCTTTGGTGTGTTTGTTGGAAGTCCCACATCGGTTACAAGACACATTTTAAGGTGGACAAACTTCTATATATAGGTGCAAGTGCATAAGGTTAGCTTATCAACTTCTATGGTTCTTTCTTGGTTTAATGAGCCATTACGAACCGAGCTTGAGTTATAAATTTTAGTTGCGCCGAGCTGGATTTTGGCCATAGTTCCATTGGGATTTTGGCCATAGTTCCTTCGCCAAAGTTGTGTTATTTCTCGAGGGCTTTGTGGTGTGTGGTGGAGATCGAGTTTCAACTCTTTTCATCTTCTCCGTTTGAGCTTCGAATTTGAGGTAGGGATATCCTACTCCTCTTTATGAGCTTTGTCTTTAAATTTTAGCATTTTGATATGTTGGGGTTGTTGTGTAATTTTGGAAAAGTTTGGGGCTTTTGTGCAATTTTACAAAAGTTGGGGTTTTATTTATAATAAAACTATATGCATGTTTAGCATAGAGAAATGTTGGAATGGGAATGTATGGGGTTAAAGGATGTAGTGGGGCAATTTACTGCTCACCTAGTTGAGATGTTGATTTTATATTCATTTTGTGCATTTATTTTCTGTTTAGAAATAACTGTTTTGGGCTATCGGTGGAGGATAGTCTTGATTGTTGTAGACAATGCATGATGATTAGGCAAACTAAAACTAGTCACTAGAATGTGTCATTGAGTATGACGATTGAAAGAATACATTAACTTTATGTATTGATTGATGATGTGTATAATACTTGTTTCTATGCATTGTGTTGTGTTGGAGGAGATAGGGGATGTACTCCACGGTTTAGGGGAAGATAGGGGATGGACCTCTAAACCGGGTGTTGTGTGGGAGGAGATAGGGGATGGACTCCGTAGATACAGCTCATATACTTGTCTATTGAAGTGTTGATATAGCTCATATGCTTATCTTTGAAAGTGTTGATATAGCTCATATACTTATCTGTTGCTGTGTTGATATAGCTAGTATGCTTAGCTATTGTGAAATGAGGAAATGTTTAATATGAGTTACTGTCTCATATCGGTTATTTGGTCAGGTTCTGAACCATGGTTATGAATTGAGAATTGTAAAGGAATGGAAAATGAAACTGTAATGTGTTATGAAAGAATATAAAAGTGTTAACCATCTATCAAACTGTTAATCTTTTAGTCATTGTTCATAGCTGGTTTAGTGTATTTCTACTGGCTGTTAGCTCACCCTATACGGGAATATCATTTTCAGGTACAAGTAGCATGCCACCTCCAAGGACATAGCTTGGGAGGCTTAAGGCGGGCAGATTTTATTGTCTTTCTTTCTTTTGATGTATTACATGTGGATTCAAGCCAAGGGCTTAATGTGTAATTGAGTTAGTACTTTTTTTTTGTAACCAAGTGTTAACTTGGAAAGTTGTAAGCCCGTAGGGCATTTGTTTATTGTTAACATGTAATACATTTTGTAATGGAATACTCTGATGAATAGAAGAATGAGGGTCTTTTATATATCAATGCATGTTAAAAGTGATGGGTTTTATGTATTATTTTGAGGGCGTGACACGGATAAATCCCCTTGAGCTAACTGCTTTAAATGGAACTTGGTCCTGTCTGATGCAATCTCATCTAACACATTTCTAACTGCTTTAATTTTGTGACTATTTTAAAACAAGAAGCAACCTTGTTTTTAGAAGGAGATAAGAAGTCACTTACCTCTTTGACAATGCTCTTCTCTTTCTTCCTCAGTTTCGTCCTCACGGCTTCAGTTGCAAAATCATCAATCACATCTTCAACATCACAAAATACATGTTTAAGTTTTCCAAGCCAGTCTTTAACTTTATTGTTCTTCTCTTGCTGCTCCTCTGCATCCATAAGCACAGACTTGATTGACAGCGTGGCTTCAAGCTTTTTGAGATCCTTCTTCACATTCCAAGCTGATGCAATCTCTTGAAAGGCTATGGATCCCAAGTCTCATAAGAATCTTGCTTCGGTGCCATAGAGAATCGCTTCTGCCATTGCTTCTCTTCTTGGTTGATTCAATGTTGCTTAGTTGTTTTTGGTTGGTAACAAGTTACTTGCATAAGAAAGGTTCTATATGGCTATGAAGAGAATGGAATGGAAATGGTCCATGCCTCAAAAGTCAACACCTCTCTTCTTTATAAATTTAAGAATCTCCTAACTTTAATACAAATTTTTGTTCTTCAATGGAAGCAAAGTTGACTTGTGGGTTTTATTCACTAGGATGTAATATTTTTGTTTATAGTAGTTTTTATTTATTTATTTATTTTTGCCAAATACCTGGTGAAGGGGTGAACATCTCTTTGGGCACTGCCTGGTTACCTCCATTTCCACTTGTCAGCTTTCTGATGGCATCTCAATGGCATTTGCTGCAACCAGGCTCATCAGAATGTTTTCATTCAATATTAATCAATCTTATTCAAATTTCATCAAGAATACTTTTGACACACACTTCCCTTCTTTTTTTCACATAAAAATTATAAATATGACTCTCAAAATGTGACACACAAAGTGCTTTGAAAGGGACAGTAAAATGGTGATCTCATCTCATCTAGCAAATTAAAGATAATGAAGAGAACTACTCTGAATGAACAATATGGAAATTGAAATAGGCCTTTTCCATTGACTTTTAAGTCGCTTAATGCTCTATTTATTTTGGTGAAAAATAATACAAAATAATTTTTCAAAATAAAATTTGTTTTCATATGTTTGTTTACGTCATTGAAACTAATGCACTAATTAATGGTGACGGGGCAATGGTGGTGATGATGTAGTAGCAGTAGCAACAACGATAGAGAACTTCAACATATATAAGTTTTAGAGACTAAACTTTTTCTCCCTAAAATTTAAAAATTGTTGCAAAAACACTATCAGACCAATTTCAGTCATCATGTAAGTCGATACAAAAAGTATGTCCCAAAAAATTAAAGAAAATTAACTTTAGTGACAAAAATTTTAAAATGTCGCTAATAAGGGAGAACACAGTTTCATGCCAAAAGATTTACATTTTGAGACTAAATTTTTTATCCAAAAGGATAGTAATTAATTACTAAATGTCTAATTTTGCCACTGACAATTATAGTTTTGGTAATTAAAATATTTTATCCCTAAAATTTGATTTTGTCCTAAATTTTTATATCTAAAACTTTAATTTGTTGTAGGTGTGGCAGTGGTGGCAGCAACGGGGGTGGCGGTAGTGGCAACAACGATGGTCCTACTCCAAGAATAAAAAAGATCAAGCATTTCTGAGAGCTTTGTTAGGTCTTTATGGCCTAATGAATCTTTAGATTTCCATGGTTGTTAATGCTAAAGGATGTGCTGGTGGGCTGCTGTGCATTCGGAAGCTAGAGATATTTGCTCTGATTGAATGTTGATGTGCTAGGAACTTCATAATCCTGTGTTATTGGTAATGTATATGCACCTAATGAAGTTGTGATAGAAGGAAGTTACGCGATATTTTGATTAATTTAAAGAATGAATTCCCTAAACCATGGTGTTTAGGAGGAGATTTGAATGAAGTTAAATCAATAGATGAAAGAACAGGGGGTGTAAGGAGAGATAGGAAATGAAGGATTTTAGTAATTTTATTAACAATTTGGAAGTGGTGGATACCCCTAAGCTTGGAAGACAATACACCTGTAATTCTCAGAATTGGAGCAGAATTGACAGATTCCTACTGAGTCCTGAGTGGCTTGAATGGTTTAGGTATAAATTATGGGGGCTACCTAGATTAATCTCGGATCACTGCCCAATTTTATTTTTATTTTTATTTTTTGATAAATAAACAAACTTTATTAAAAAGCATCAAGACAATGCAAAGAATACAAAAGCTAGCCTAATGACTAGAAGCAGCCTGGGGTCCTAAGCCCTTTAAATTCATAAATGCTTGGGTGCTACATCCTGCATTTGTAAAGAAAGTAAAAAGAGTGTGGGAAACTACACAGGTGGAGGGGTGGTCTGGATATAAAATTATGGTGAAGTCGAGATCACCAATGTTGAAATTTTTGGAAATGTGGAATCTAGCATCAAAGCTGCTGAAAATGAATTACATTCCTCGGATCTAACTGGTGAATGAGAGATTTGCATGAGGAAGAAGCTAGGAGAAGAATGGAAGTCAAAGAAAGGGTTTGGAAACTCATAAAAAGAGGAGAGTGGCTTTGGCTACAAAAGTCAAGAATGAACTGGGCATTAAAATGGGGACAAGAATACTAGGTTCTTTCATATAATGGCAACTAAGAGACAAAAGGAACCTGGTTGGTTTAGGTTCATTGACATTACTGTCAATGACATTACCTATGAGCACCTCTGGAGATCAAACAAGCAGTGTGCAATCATTTCCAACGCCTATTCACTGAAAAATGGAGGATTAAACCTAGTATTGTTGGCTCTTTCAAGAATATTGATCAAAACCAAGTTCAGGACATCCTTGAAAAAGATTTCTCAAAGGTAGAAGTCTGGGAAGCCATCAAGGAGTGTGATGCTAACAAAGGTCCAGGACTAGATGGGTTCAACCTAACATGCTTCCAAAAGGGTTGGAAGTTCATTAAAGAAGACATCATAAATTTCATGAAGTAATTCCATGGGAATAGCAAATTGGGGAATGAGGTGAATTATTCCTTTGTGACTTTAATTCCCAAAAAGAAAAACCAGCTTCCATGCTTGACTAAAGGCCAATCAGTCTAACCAATTTGTCATACAAGGTGCTATCCAAAGTGATAGTAAACAGAATCAAACAAGTGTTACCAAGTGTTATTGATAAAGCCCAATCTACCTTTCTGGGTGGAAGAAACATTGTGAATGGAGTACTAATAGCCAATGAGGTGGTGGATTGGTGGAAGAAATCAAATAGGAAGGGCCTAATCTTCAAACTAGATTTTGAAAAAGCCTGTGATACTATCAGCTGGAATTTTCTTATACAGATGTTAGCAAGCTTTAGGTTTGGATCCACATGGTTGACTTGGATGAAGGAAGGCATTTCCTCAGCTAGAATATATGTTTTGGTGAATCGATCTCCATCTGCTGAATTTTTCCCGCAAAAAGGTTTAAGACAAGGTGATCCACTTTCACCTTTCCTTTTTAATGTTGTAGCTCAAGGCCTGAACCTACTTCCAAGGCTACACACATATCCGATCAAACCGATCTACTCGACTGAGCTGACCGATCCGAGAGACGTACGAACAGTTTTGAATGCACACACGATCGGTAGTGAGCCTAAGGCTGACAAAATTTCAATCATTAGTTCGGCTCATGGGCTTGAATGTATCGAAACCGATTAATCCGAACCGTCCAAATATTATTAAAAAAACCTTTTAGCTTCCTCATGTAGTGTAATTGGTGCTTGTGAGTTCTTTTATTTTCTAGAGAAACACCTACGATAGAAGATAAAATATTAAAAAGAAGAATTGCTAGTTTTTATTTTCCAAGAATTCCAATTCCCCAAGAGTCCCTCAACACAGCCTGTTTCTTTACACATACACTCATTGTCTCTCACTCTCTCTCATAGAAAAGTTTTTTCCCCAATCTTATCCTTTGCCGACTTCGGAATCAACTACCTAATGTCGGTTTAACCGGAGTAGGACGAGGGGTTAGGTGTGTGCACTAACTACACAATGCACACACCATTTAAATCAGAGAGTGTAACTGCCAGGATTTGACCCCACACCCAAGCCCTGGATAGGACGAGGGGTCGGGTGTGTCTCACACAACGCACACACCATTTAAGTCAGAGAGTGCAGCTGCCAGGATTTGACCCCACACCCAAGCCCTGGATACGGTTCATCCAGCACTGGATAGGACGAGGGGTCGAGTGTGTGCACTGACTACGCAAAAAGGATACACCTCATCCAAATTGGGGCACATTCGCGCACCGGAGCACAGTTGGTTTCGGAACGACGCAACCGGAACACAGTTTCGAGCTCCTTGGAAATCAAACTGGACCCCAAAGGGAACCTCCCATACACTGTTAGGGCAAAAGAAGATTAAAACCAGCACCAGGCCACAAGAGAAGGCTGTCGGCCACAAATGAGTCCTGCCGGCCACTAATAGTGGCCAGCCGCCCACTAATGCCATTTCGGCACGAGTCTCATTAAATACACATCCAAGCCTCATTTCCTCACACACCCTAGCTCGAAATCACCCCCCTCTCTCTCTAGATGCCTCCTCTCTCTAGGTTTGTGCTTTACACGCGTTTTCCAATGCCCCACGCAAACTTTATTCGCAAAAACTCTTTGATCCTCTACACTTTGAACCAATCAAAATTTGTTTTCGTTGATTTTTTCATATTTTCACCACTTTGGGCTTGTTCCCCTCGAGTTTCTCTTGGGTTTTGTGAACTTTCCGGGCTTTGACTTTTTCTCCCATTTTCTCTCTCCTAGGGTTGACTTTTTCTATGTTCTCCCTCTTTTCTTCATTTTATCCATTTTTCACCTACTTTTCACCCACTTTTCAGATGGCAGACAACATTCTTCATGATGATGCCCCTCCTGAGGTTATACCTGCACTTTCACCCCTAGCTGAGATCGAGGAGCCGGCGGGGCGGCGGAGGACATTGCCACCTACTTTGGGGCAGAGTTCGCGCCAGGGCTCGAGCCTGAGCAACTACCATTGCGGGTGAGACCCTTTGATCCGGTCGCTTACCACCCTCTGTCACGACCCTAACCCGCCCCCGTGGGTTAAGGACGTAACCGGCCAGTAATCGTGATATTACCTACGGCCTCAAACTGATCCAATCGTATTCAAGGGGCCAAACGGAAGCAAAAATTTAAATGTTGTCCATAGAGCGATGCTTATATGCACATCATACAAACCATACTCATAATCGTTAATAACCCACGTCAAAGTATAGTAGCATAAACCTCTTTGCAACAGGATCATCAAACTGAGCCAACCCACATCGGGCTACATACAATGTACACAATACCCTTGCCAATAAAACAACATATAATTACATAGCAAAAAGGCAAGGACGGGTCTCGCACGTGAGACACGAGGGCTGACTCTCCAAAACTTGGGTTGTTCTACACGGCTTCACTGAGGCTGGGTCTGGGCTTCTCTTGGCTCACCTACAAAGACATGAATGAGCGTGAGCGATAGCCCAGTGAATAATATCAAATAAAGAATTACGCAACAAGTCGTAGAACAACACTTTCCAAACGGCCTTGGGCCAAATTCGTATCTATAGTTAACATATGTAAGGAAATTTAAATCAAGTAACCATAGTTCCGTACTGGCCTTTGGCCCATTCAGATTTACATTCATGACGAAACGGCCTCTGGCCCATTCGATTATGTCAAAACGGCCTTTGGCCCAATCGTGTGTGTGTCAAAACGGCCTTTGGCCCACTCATTCATTTCAAAACGGCCTTTGGCCCATACATTCGCTTCAGAACGGCCTTTGGCCCACTCATTCATTTCATAACGGCCTTTGGCCCATACATTCGCTTCAGAACGGCCTTTGGCCCACTCATTCATTTCATAACGGCCTTTGGCCCATACATTCATTTCAAAACGACCTTTGGTCCATTCATGTTTATCAAAACGACCGTGGGTCCATTTATGCTTACCAAAACGACCTTAGGTCCTTTTATGCATTCATATCAGACTTACGTCCACAATCCCAATTAGCAATTCATAAAGCTTTAAAGGGAATAAACAATTGGACATTTACAAGCATTCAAATAATGATATTACTCACAGTGATCGGTTGATTGGTTCGCCCTGGAACTCGACTACACATACCATGAACATAAGAGGGTCATTAACAATTCAATCCGTTCAAAATTCACATTTTCCTCTTTAGGCTTTACTATTATCTCATTAACTCGTTTACAATGCTTAACATATGCCTAAGAGGCTCACAAGTGAAAGAGAACGGAAAACAGAACACAGAATGCAAAAATAGAATTTCTGGAAACAGGGTCCCCGCTCGAGCGTAGGATTCCCCGCTCGAGCGGACCCTTAGGCCTGTAGAAGTACTGGTTGCCTCCAATCCCCGCTCGAGCGTGCATTCTTCCGCTCGAGCGTACTTTATGTCACATAGCTCCTCGCTCGAGCGCCAATTTCCCCGCTCGAGCGGGCCTCATGTCTGCAGAAGAATGCTGGGAGCTCGATTTCTCCGCTCGAGCGGCCCTTCTCCCCGCTCGAGCGTAAGTCAGAATTCTGGAAATTCCAGATTGTGTTCTTGAGCTCCAATTCGAATTCCCAGCCACACTACTTGCATGCAATGGCCCAAATCTCAAATTTAATCATGCTAACATGATACCAATGCAAGATTACAACATTAGGAAGCTCAATTTCATAATTTATCTACATGCATGGCCCATTTTCCACCAACTCATTACCAATGTAACCATTTTATGCATTCAAAGCTTCTACTTCCATGGATTATACATGCATGTGACATATAACCTTCATTCTCATCTCATATGATGAAGAGATGGTCAAATACATGGATTTCAACCAAAATTACAACATGAGTCATGTAATCCAAGCTCAAATATGCAATTTCAAAACAATACATACATGCATGCATAGATAGTCTTCAAATTCATCAAACCCAACTCCTCTCATGTTCTAGATCACAAGTAGATCTTCAATTCATGAAATTACAACTCAAATTCATGAGTTAGGGGTTGGTTACTTACCTAGAAGCTTTAATCTCCCAAACTCTAGTCAATTCTTGAGTTAACCTTCAATTTCCCAAGCTAGAGCCAAAATTGCCCAAGTCTTCTCCTTTCCCTCTCTATATCCGGCCTCTCCCTCTCTCTCCCTTGTCTAACTCAGATTTTGAGTTTTAAGAGAGTTAAAGGAGAGTGCAATGCAATTAAACAACTAGCCCCACTAACACAATATTTAATATAAAATATTTGGGCTCTTAATCCATCATTCTAATCAGTTTAAATTGACCAGAATAAATTTTCAATTAAATCACCGTAGGTTCTAAAAATTATGCCAATCACAATGGCGTAGTCGAGTCCGGGTTCCGTGGCCGATAAGGCCCTCAATTTAATTTCCGAAGGACTATTCAAACAGATATTCCTACGGTGAACAGATTGAGTTCCAAAATCACACATATTCACATAATGGCACGTAAAATCATGCTAAGCACATAATCACATTCAAATTAAGAGCCAATTAGCGTAATACAGAACAGGGGTGTCACAGTCTTCCCCCCTTTAGGAAGTTTGGTCCTCTAAACTTAAATTACCTTCGTCGGGAAACAAATGTGGGTAGCGTAGTCGCATTTCCTCCTCTTTTTCCCACGTGGCATCCGTCCCATAGTGTTCCTTCCATTCCACTTTCACCATTGGGATGGACTTGCTTCTCAATTGTTTCACTTGCCGATCAACAATTCGTTCCGGCCATTCAGCATATTCCATATTTTCGTCAATAGCAACCCGGTGATAATCAATCACATGGAACGGGTCTCGGAGGTAACCCCTCAACATCGACACATGAAACACATTATGGATTTGCTCGAATCCCGGTGGTAAAGCCACTCTATAAGCAACTGAACCAAGCCTCTCCAAAATCTGAAACGGCCCAATGTAACGGGGCGACAACTTGCCCTTTTTCCCAAATCTGACTTGGCCTTTCATCGGAGAAACACGGATGAACACATGGTCGCCAACCTCATACTCAAGAGGTCTTCTTCGAATGTCTGCATAATTCTTTTGTCGGTCCTGAGCTGTTTTGAGCCTTTGGCGAATAATTTTGATTTTCTCAGAAGTGTCCTGTACAATTTCTGGCCCAAGCAAAGCTCTATCCCCGACCTCTGTCCAACAAATAGGTGATCTACACCTTCTACCATACAAAGCCTCGTATGGCGCCATACCGATGCTGGAGTGGAAGCTATTATTATAGGCAAATTCTGCAAGCGACAAATAATCTTCCCAACTCCCCTGAAAATCCAAAGCACACATGCGAAGCATGTCTTCCAAAGTTTGTATCATTCGTTCTGACTGCCCATCTGTCTGTGGGTGGAATGCAGTACTGAACCTTAGTTCTGTTCCCATAGCTTCCTGCAAACACTTCCACAACCTAGATACAAATTTCGGATCTCTATCCGACACAATAGACACTGGGACTCCGTGTAAGCGGACAATCTCATCAACATAAATGGTAGCCAATCTGTAAGCAGTAAATGTAGCTTTGACAGGCAGAAAATGTGCAGATTTAGTCAATCTATCGACCACAACCCAAACAGAATCCATACCTCGAGAAGTCCGAGGTAGGCCAACAACGAAATCCATAGTCACATGTTCCCACTTCCATTCAGGAATAGGGAGAGGTTGGAGTAGACCGCCTGGTTTCTGATGTTCAGCCTTAACTTGCTGACACTGGAGACACTTAGACACATATTCTACAATCTCTTTCTTCATTTTAGGCCACCAATAGGTCTGTTTCAAATCCCGGTACATTTTAGTGTTGCCCGGATGCATAGCAAATACAGATCTGTGGGCTTCGTCTAAAACCCTCTTCTTAAGTTCCGGAATATCGGGGACACACATTCTGTTTCGGAATCTCAACACTTCATTCTCAATGCTAAATTCTGCTTTTGGACTCGTCTCAAATTCATTGATTACTTTTCTGAGGAACTCGTCCTCTTTCTGTTTCTGCCTGATTTCATCAATGATCGTCGGCTCGGCTGTAATAGCGGCTATCAATCCGCCCTGTTCACATACCACCACTTCAATTTCAGACTTCTCAAAGTCTTGTAAAATCTCCTTCTGTTCTGTAAGCAACCAAGCCATACTCCCTGTTGATTTTCTGCTCAAAGCATCAGCCACTGTATTAGCCTTCCCGGGGTGATACTGAATTTCCAAATCGTAATCTTTTATCAATTCCAGCCATCTTCTCTGGCGCATATTCAACTCTTTCTGCGTAAAGAAGTATTTTAGGCTCTTATGATCTGTGTAGACTTCACACTTGGCCATATACAGTAATGCCGCCAGATTTTCAAAGCAAAAACAACCGCGGCCAGTTCTAGGTCATGTGTTGGATAATTCCTCTCATGTGGCCTCAATTGTCTAAAGGCGTAGGCAATAACCTGTCCGTTCTGCATTAACACATAACCCAAACCTTTATAAGATGCATCACTGAAGATTACAAATTTTTTCGTACCTGAAGGTAATGTCAGAATTGGGGCGGTAGTCAATCTTGTCTTCAGTTCATGAAAGGCTGATTCCCTTTCCTCGTTCCACTCAAATGGTTGCCCTTTACATGTCAACTGGGTAAGAGGCACAGCTAGTTTCGAAAAATCTTTCACAAACCTCCTGTAGTACCCAGCTAAGCCCATGAAGCTACGGACTTCTGTCACATTAGTCGGTGTAGGCCAATTCACGATTGCCTCTATTTTCTGCGGGTCTACTGAAATTCCTTCTTTGTTGATCACATGCCCTAAGAAAATAATCTCATCCAACCAAAATTCACACTTCTTTAGTTTAGCAAATAGTTTCCTTTCCTGAAGTATTTGTAAAACCGTCCTCAAATGTTATTCATGTTCAAGTCTATCTTTAGAGTATACCAAAATATCATCAATGAAGACTACAACAAATTCGTCAAGGTAGGTTTTAAAAATTCTATTCATTAGGTCCGTAAATGCTGCCGGGGCATTAGTCACTCCGATGGCATAACAAGAAACTCAAAATGACCATACCTCGTTCTAAATGCTGTCTTCTCAACATCCTCTGCCTTAACTTTTAACTGATGATACCCGGATCTCAAATCAATCTTAGAAAACACCTGTGATCCCTGCAACTGATCAAATAAATCATCAATACGGGGCAAGGGATACTTGTTCTTTATCGTTACCTTATTCAATTCCCGGTAGTCAATGCATAGACGCAGGGTACCATCCTTCTTTTTCACAAACAACATCGGTGCGCCCCAAGGCGAAGTGCTAGGCCGAATAAACCCTTTATTAAGAAGGTCTTGCAACTGTTCCTTTAATTCTTTCATTTCGGCGGTAGCCATCCTGTAGGGAGTTTTAGAAATAGGCTGGGTGCCTGGCACAGTCTCTATAGTAAACTCTATCTCCCTGTCCACCAATTCCCCTGGTAATTCATTGGGAACACATCTGGGAACTCTCTAACAATGGGGATATCATTCAATTCAACATTCACAGATTGTTCAGTCAATACATAACATAAATAACCCTAGCACCCTTTCCTGATCAATTTACATGCTTTCATTGCAGATATCAGATAAGGTGGAGGCACTACCCCATTACCCTCAAACACGATTTCTTTCTGTCCTGGTGGTTTAAACACAACCCTTTTTGTTACACAATCTATGGTGGCACAATATTTGGTCAACCAATCCATGCCCAGAATTACATCGAAATGTCTAAAGTTTAAGGGCAGCAAATCTACATATAGGGTAGCATCCTCAATATGCATGTCACAAAACCGATATATATATTCACATAACACAGATTCCCCTGATGGAGCAGACACACATAACAAATATGGCAATAATTCTAGGGGTTTTTTCAGTCTAGATGCAAATGTATATGTCACAAATGAGTGTGTTGATCCAGAGTCAATTAATACAAAGGCATCCTGATTACATATTGAAATAGTACCTGAGACAACAGCATTGGCATTACGTGTATCGCCCGGAACAAGTGCAAAAACTCTCCCCTGTCTCACTGTTTCCCCAGTAGGAGCAGATCTCAAGGTACTTCCCGACTTTGGAACCGATGCAGTTGAACTAGCTGCTAATTTCCCACCATTCTGATTGCATTCTCGGGCTATGTGCCCCTGTCTCCCACACTTGAAACAGCCTCCTGATGCACGGTAACAAACCCCACGGTGCCTTTTGCTACAGGTATTGCACACGGGAGCTGTGTCTCGGGAAGAATTCGAAGTAGTGGAGGAGCCCGTGTTTTGCTTTTTCAGAAATTTCTTCTTCGAAAAGAAGCCTTGCCTTTTGTTACCCTTCCATTCTGTTGCTGGCTTAGCTTGTCTAGCTATATTAGCCTCTGATATGATGGCCCTGTCAAGCACCCCAATGTAGGTCTCCAGCTTTAGGACATTCACCCTCTCTAGGATGTCACTGCGGAGTCCGCCTTTGAAATGTCTTGCCTTCTTATAGTTTGTGTCAATTACATGAGGTGCAAACCTGGCCAACTCAGTGAACTTGGCCTCATACTCAGCCACTGTCATGCTATCCTGCTTGAGTTCCATGAACTCGGCCACCTTCCTATCCCGAACACACTGCGGGAAGTACTTGTCATAGAATATTTCTAAGAATTTCACCCAATCAACATCCTTATGATTTTCTCGCATCAACATCCACCATCTCCTTGCTTCGTCTTCTAGCATAAAAGTGGCTAGAAGCACTTTCTGAGTTTCTGAACAGGGGAACACTTCAAACAACTTCTCAATGCCGAGGACCCACGCTTCGGCTTTCAAAGGATCTAATCCCCCATGGAACTGTGGCGGTTTCATTTTCTTGAATTCCTTGGTGAGAGCTATAATCCGGTCATCATTCTGTTCATTTGGCACGGGCGGTGCCTGGGGTGGAGGTGGCGGGTGTGGTTGCTGCCACTGTTGTTGCCACTCCTGTTGCTGTCTCAAGGCCTCTGCCATTTCATGAATCATTCTTTCCATTCTGTCTAGTCTGGCAGCAAAAGACTCCTCTAACTCATCACCTCGGGTTCTCACCATCTTATTAGACTTGCATTATTTCTCATATAGGATATACACAGGTATGCATATAACAAGGAGCATACATATTCAGGTAATTGCAATGCAAGTAATTCACAACTTATAGCACACAGTTTCACAAATCAAAATAATTAAGCATGTTCATGATGTCTCAACGTTCATATCAAAGCATTTAAGCATATCGTCCATGCTTCCAATTCATATCTAACACATGAATGCATCCTAGATCTTATCTAGACGCCTATTGCTCTCTTTGGACAAGTGTGTGAGTTATTAACTCGTGCTCTGATACCACTCTGTCACGACCCTAACCCGCCCCCGTGGGTTAAGGACGTAACCGGCCAGTAATCGTGAGATTACCTACGGCCTCAAACTGATCCAATCGTATTCAAGGGGCCAAACGGAAGCAAAAATTTAAACTTTGTCCATAGAGCGATGCTTATATGCACATCATACAAACCATACTCATAATCGTTAATAACCCACGTCAAAGTATAGTAGCATAAACTCTTTGCAACAGGATCATCAAACTGAGCCAACCCACATCGGGCTACATACAATGTACACAATACCCTTGCCAATAAAACAACATATAATTACATAGCAAAAAGGCAAGGACGGGTCTCGCACGTGAGACACGAGGGCTGACTCTCCAAAACTTGGGTTGTTCACACGGCTTCACTGAGGCTGGGTCTGGGCTTCTCTTGGCTCACCTACAAAGACATGAATGAGCGTGAGCGATAGCCCAGTGAATAATATCAAATAAAGAATTACGCAACAAGTCGTAGAACAACATTTCCAAACGGCCTTGGGCCAATTCGTATCTATAGTTAACATATGTAAGGAAATTTAAATCAAGTAACCATAGTTCCGTACTGGCCTTTGGCCCATTCAGATTTACATTCATGACGAAACGGCCTCCGGCCCATTCGATTATGTCAAAACGGCCTTTGGCCCAATCGTGTGTGTGTCAAAACGGCCTTTGGCCCACTCATTCATTTCAAAACGGTTGGCCCATACATTCGCTTCAGAACGGCCTTTGGCCCACTCATTCATTTCATAACGGCCTTTGGCCCATACATTCGCTTCAGAACGGCCTTGGCCCACTCATTCATTTCATAACGGCCTTTGGCCCATACATTCATTTCAAAACGACCTTTGGTCCATTCATGTTTATCAAAACGCCGTGGGTCCATTTATGCTTACCAAAACGACCTTAGTCCTTTTATGCATTCATATCAGACTTACGTCCACAATCCCAATTAGCAATTCATAAAGCTTTAAAGGGAATAAACAATTGGACATTTACAAGCATTCAAATGATATTACTCACAGTGATCGGTTGATTGGTTCGCCCTGGAACTCGACCCTACACATACCATGAACATAAGAGGGTCATTAACAATTCAATCCGTTCAAAATTCACATTTTCCTCTTTAGGCTTTACTATTATCTCATTAACTCGTTTACAATGCTTAACATATGCCTAAGAGGGCTCACAAGTGAAAGAGAACGGAAAACAGAACACAGAATGCAAAAATAGAATTTCTGGAAACAGGGTCCCCGCTCGAGCGTAGGATTCCCCGCTCGAGCGGACCCTTAGGCCTGCAGAAGTACTGGTTGCCTCCAATCCCCGCTCGAGCGTGCATTCTTCCGCTCGAGCGTACTTTATGTCACATAGCTCCCTGCTCGAGCGCCAATTTCCCCGCTCGAGCGGGCCTCATGTCTGCAGAAGAATGCTGGGAGCTCGATTTCTCCGCTCGAGCGGCCCTTCTCCCGCTCGAGCGTAAGTCAAAATTCTGGAAATTCCAGATTGTGTTCTTGAGCTCCAATTCGAATTCCCAGCCACACTACTTGCATGCAATGGCCCAAATCTCAAATTTAATCATGCTAACATGATACCAATGCAAGATTACAACATTAGGAAGCTCAATTTCATAATTTATCTACATGCATGGCCCATTTTCCACCAACTCATTACCAATGTAACCATTTTATGCATTCAAAGCTTCTACTTCCATGGATTATACATGCATGTGACATATAACCTTCATTTCATCTCATATGATGAAGAGATGGTCAAATACATGGATTTCAACCAAAATTACAACATGAGTCATGTAATCCAAGCTCAAATATGCAATTTCAAAACAATACATACATGCATGCATAGATAGTCTTCAAATTCATCAAACCCAACTCCTCTCATGTTCTAGATCACAAGTAGATCTTCAATTCATGAAATTACAACTCAAATTCATGAGTTAGGGGTTGGTTACTTACCTAGAAGCTTTAATCTCCCAAACTCTAGTCAATTCTTGAGTTAACCTTCAATTTCCCAAGCTAGAGCCAAAATTGCCCAAGTCTCTCCTTTCCCTCTCTATATCCGGCCTCTCCCTCTCCTCCCTTGTCTAACTCAGATTTTGAGTTTTAAGAGAGTTAAAGAAGAGTGCAATGCAATTAAACAACTAGCCCCACTAACACAATATTTAATATAAAATATTTGGGCTCTTAATCCATCATTCTAATCAGTTTAAATTGACCAGAATAAATTTTCAATTAAACCTCACCGTAGGTTCTAAAAATTATGCCAATCACAATGGCGTAGTCGAGTCCGGGTTCCGTGGCCGATAAGGCCCTCAATTTAATTTCCGAAGTGGACTATTCAAACAGATATTCCTACGGTGAACAGATTGAGTTCCAAAATCACACATATTCACATAATGGCACGTAAAATCATGCTAAGCACATAATCACATTCAAATTAAGAGCCAATTAGCGTAATACAGAACAGGGGTGTCACACCCTCGTACACACACAACGCCACCTAGACGCATCAGACGTTTCGATGATTTTGCTGATGGCGTGGCGGAGGACATCTTGCTGAGAGAGCCGGACTCCCACCTTTCCCACAGCGCTACCGAGGTACAAACTTTATTTTCATGCTTTCCCGCCTTTCATTTGATTGTATTTCTTGCACTGCCTTTTATACTCTTCTTTTAACATTGTTTTTCATCTGATGCACTCTTTCTTTGCCATAGGGGGACTCCCGTTGAGATATGAATACAATATGATATGATATGATATGATTCATAGTAGGTAGATATCGCAGATTTACCACCAAATGATGAAAAACGTGGCTCCATCTCTTTCTTTACAATGCATTTGCATAACCTACACTATTATGTATTGTATTCTTCAACTATGTATGTATTTAGAGTATCCAAAATGGAGGCTATATATATACAACATTATGGTCTTCAACAGAATCTCAACAAACCAAGAAGATCCATTCTTCTTGTTTGGATAATCAATCAAGCCGTGATTCATGCATTACTTACTTGGTCTTCAGCAGAAAGGGAAGGGGTAAATATATATATATATATATATCACTTGGGATTGATTTGGAATCCAGTTTAAAAGGTTAATTTTTTTTTAATTTTTTAACCTTTGGTAATTTTTTAAAATTTGTATCAAATTTTTTTTGGTTCAGCCAATCAATCTAGTGTAGAGTGAAGGTTCTAAAAGGTAATTCAAAAAAATAAAAAAAATAAAAAAATCACTGAAGACCCCACATACGAGCAAAAAAAAAAACAATTATTTTTTATTATTTTATTTTTATCTTTAGTGAACTTTTTTTTCTTCTTTCTTGGTTCGTCTAATCGAGTAGGACCTAAAAATGTATAGTTTTTCAAATATTTTTACTAAATATGAAAAAAATCCCTAAAAAATCTAATCTTAATTCACACCCCATTATCATATTACCCGCCTTAATTAAAAAAAGGCTACATTTTACAACTTTAAACTAACAATTTGTATCAATATAAACCCTCTATTACAAATTTGTTACGCAAATAAATGAAAAATTGACTTGTGACTTGCAAATAACACTGCAACTATTTGCAATCTTGACAAACTCTAGTTTTGTAATATTTATTAATTTAGCAAACAACGATCTGTAATGTAACGTCCCTAATTTCCAAGATCCAAATCCTAAGAATAAATAACAATAACCAAAGAAAAAAAACAAGAATAAATCATAATTCCCCTCCATATATTCACAAGGATAATGTCATACAATACATGAATTGGGTTTCATTACATACTGTCAATATTTTTTCATAATAATACTAAAACAATATATAAAATAAAATTAAATAGAAATGACAAAATAAATTTATTTTTCTAATTAAAGAATGAAATACAGAATAAACTACAAAACTAAAAATATAGGAATGAACTAGATTACATCATGAAACATATTGCAAGACAGATTCACATGGACATATAAAATAATATACAATAAAAGTATAAATTTAAAATTTGAAGAATGAAAGATAAGGAATGCAAACCAAAGCCTGTGTGATATCACAGTTTCCTTAAAATAGATTCACTGCCTCCCGATGGGTGCTGGAGGTACGTCGGCGTCTGTCTCCTAAGATACGGCGGTCGAAACTAGCTAATGCAGAAGCACCATCTGAATAGTTTCGGCGAACTTGACAATGGCAACACTCTCTCCAACAAGAATCAAAGAAGGGGCTAGCAAAAAGAAGATAAGAAAATTTTCTTTGGTACAAGAACCATCTCCAACTTTATTATATCAAAACACCATATTCATTTTTCATGTCAAAAATCTCTTCAAAATTATTCTATCAAGTTTGAGGGGAAAGACCTCTTTTATATTTGTAGGGGAGAACCTTAGCCATGAAGGCTAAGATCAATAGGGCTATCAAATGCCATTAACCAAGGCCATCAACTTTAGCCATTAGGGCTAGAGGTACAAAGGTTGAAAACCTATGGCCACTAATATGGTCATCAACTCCGTCATCGAAAGATGAGAATTACAAAATCTAAAAATTTCATGTGCCTAATATCTACAAATAGACAGGTATATAATGATATTTGAATAATTCAAACAAATGGGTTATAAAACGGATACGAGTGATGGGTCAAAACCCGATCCAAGCCCAACATAGCACAGCCCAGCCGAAGCTCAAGATTAAGTCTAAAAGTCTAAGTCTAAGACCAAACCCAGCACATGCACAAGCACAAGCCTAGGCCCAGTCCAAACTAAAACTAAGTCCACATCTAAGCTCAATTTTATGATGCCCACTTTATGAGACAGTTCTCATTCACACAACCCAATGGTTTCGGCTCGTTTTTTTATATTGTAATTTTTGAGGGCTGGAAACAAAGATCCTCCTCTTGGAGCACTCATCACATTGCTCCTTGAAGAAGAAGGAGCGCCGGCAGCACCAGCAAAAGAAGAAGATTGAATGTTGTTGTTGTCTATGTACACAAGAGCACTAAGAGATTTGAGTTTGAGAATCTCCAGAAAAGGGAGATCACCAAACCATGGAAGAAGTTGGCATCTTCTACAATTTTGTATGGTGATTCGAACTAAGTTTGGGAGCCATGAAACCATTTTCACCATCATCCAATTCTGAAACAGATCCCTCCATAAGCTTCTACATTTAACTCTTTCAGATTTGGGTGCAGCTAGAGGTCTTCCAACACTTTGCCATCCGCATCAGCATAATCAACACCATCATCTTCTCCTGTCCATTCTAATGTCAGTTTCCGAATGAACTTTTTTTCCTTCAAGTTTGCTCCCTTCAGTTCCTTCAATCTTGACGTCCCATTTCTCGCGTTTTCAAGCTGTTTAATTTAGAACTCCCCTCTCAGGTGGTTTAAGCTATTCAGCTCACCAATTCCACCAACAGCTTTAGAGATGGAGCTATCCTTTCCCACATGTCAATTCCCCCAATCCACAAGAAAAATACTCTGTCCCTCCCACCAATTATGCAAGATTGGATGAGACATGATGACCATGCATATACCCATCTTCATCTTCATATACATTTTGAAAAAAGGATCTGAACAACAAATCATTGAAATATTTATCAGCAATGTCCTTTAAGTCATGGTCTTTGCCCAATGAGTGAATAAACCATTGAGCCATCCACAATTTAATCAGTGTCCCCTTCTCAATGTGGCAGCTTTTAGGGAAAAGGGAGCAATAGGCAAAACATGGCTTTAAATGGGAAGGCAAGTGGTCATAACTAACCTTCAATGTTGGTAAAATATGGGTTTCATGTTGAGCTATTTCCCATAGCTTGTCGCCACAATCAACCACTCAATTTCTGTGTCTTTTAGGTACAAAAGGCTTCCGACTGTCCTTATGGCTAGAGGCACTCCTCCAGAGATTGTCAAGATTTTCTTTCCTATTGCTACTAGGCTCGGGTTTTCCTCCAATAGCCTTCTTCTAAAGGCCAATTGCTTAAACAATGACCAAGAATCATCTTCTAACAAACCTTTCAATTGGTATGGAGATGTGGTACCCATTACCCTGGCAACTATTTCACTTCTTGTTGTAACTACAATCTTGCTCCCTTTTTCACCACTAGTTAAAAAATCTTCTAACTCAATCCATTTCTCACGATTTTCATTCCATACATCGTCTAGGACAAGTATGTATCTATTCCCATCCAAACATCTTCGAAGTCGCTTTTGCAATTCATCTATCTCTAGGTTTCCACATTCAACATTGGCAGACTTTAGTATTGCCTCCACAAGCAATTTCAGATTGAACACATTGGAAACACATACCCACTTTTTAACTCAAAAAGGGAATCACCAATCTCGTTCTTGTACACCAATTGAGCAAGTGTGGTTTTATCTAGGCCCCCAATTCCAACTATGGCGATGACGGATAAATCCCCTTGAGCTCCTCCCTCCATCACCATTTCTAGAATTGCCTTCTTATCCTCCTCTCTCCCAATAATCCTGGAATCACAGCCAAAAGATTGAGCTTGCTCCCTCCTTCCATACTCGTAGGATTGTTTTTCAACGCGCTCCGTGAAATGGAACTTGGTCTTGCCTGATGCAATCTCATCTAACACATTTCTAACTGCTTTAATTTTGTGACTATTTTAAAACTAGAAGCAACCTTGTTTTTAGAAGGAGATAAGAAGTCACTTACCTCTTTGACAATGCTCTTCTCTTTCTTCCTCAGTTTCCTCCTCACGGCTTCAGTTGCAAAATCATCAATCACATCTTCAACATCACAAAATACATGTTTAAGTTTTCCAAGCCAGTCTTTAACTTTATTGTTATTCTCTTGCTGCTCCTCTGCATCTAGAAGCACAGACTTGATTGACAGCGTGGCTTCAAGCTTTTTGAGATCCTTCTTCACATTCCAAGCTGAAGCAATCTCTTGAAAGGCTATGGATCCCAAGTCTCATAAGAATCTTGCTTCAGTGCCATAGAGAATCGCTTCTGCCATTGCTTCTCTTCTTGATTGATTCAATGTTGCTTAGTTGTTTTTGGTTGGTAACAAGTTACTTGCATAAGAAAGGTTCTATATGGCTATGAAGAGAGTGGAATGGAAATGGTCCATGCCTCAAAAGTCAACACCTTTTTTCTTTATAAATTTAAGAATCTCCTAACTTTAATACAAATTTTTGTTCTTCAATGGAAGCAAAGTTGACTTGTGGGTTTTATTCACTAGGACGTAATATTTTTGTTTATAGTATTTATTTATTTTTGCCAAATACCTGGTGAAGGGGTGAACATCTCTTTGGGCACTGCCTGGTTACCTCCATTTCCACTTGTCAGCTTTCTGATGGCATCTCAATGGCATTTGCTGCAATCAGGCTCATCAGAATGTTTTCATTCAATATTAATCAATCTTATTCAAATTTCATCAAGAATACTTTTGACACACACTTCCCTTCTTTTTTTCACAGAAAAATTATAAATATAACTCTCAAAATGTGACACACAAAGTGCTTTGAAAGGGACATAGTAAATTGGTGATCTCATCTCATCTAGCAAATTAAAGATAATGAAGAGAACTACTCTGAATGAACAATATGGAAATTGGAATAGGCCTTTTCCATTGACTTCTAAGTTGCTTAATGCTCTATTTATTTTGGTGAAAAATAATACAAAATAATTTTTCAAAAAAAAAAAATTGTTTTCATACGTTTGTTTACGTCATTGAAACTAATGCACTAATTAATGGTGGTGGGGCAATGGTGGTGATGATGGTAGTAGCAGTAGCAACAACGATAGAGAACTCCAATATATATGAGTTTTAGAGACTAAACTTTTTGTCCCTGAAAGTAAAAAATTGTTGCAAAACACTATCAGACCAATTTCAGTCATCATGTAAGTCGCTACGAAAAGTCTGTCCCGAAAAATTAAAGAAAATTAACTTTAGCAACAAAAGTTTAAAAATGTCGCTAATAAGGGAGAACACAGTTTCATGCCAAAAGATTTACATTTTGAGACAAAATTTTTTATCCAAAAGGATAGTAATTAATTACTAAATGTCTAATTTCGTCACTAAAAAATACGACGATTATAGTTTTGGTAATTAAAATATTTTATCCCTAAAATGTGATTTCGTCCTAAATTTTTATATCTAAAACTTTAATTTGTTGTAGGTGTGGTAGTGGTGGCAGCAACGGGGGTGGCGGTAGTGGCAGCAACGATGGTCCTACTCCAAGAATAAAAAAGATCAAGCATTTCTGAGAGCTTTGTTAGGTCTTTATGGCCTAATGAATCTTTAGATTTCCATGGTTGTTAATGCTGAAGGTTGTGCTGGTGGGCTGCTGTGCATTCGGAAGCCAGAGATATTTGCTCTGATTGAATGTTGCTGTGCTAGGAACTTCATAATCCTGTGTTATTGGTAATGTATATGCACCTAATGAAGTTGTTGATAGAAGGAAGTTATGCGATATTCTGATTAATTTAAAGAATGAATTCCCTAAACCATGGTGTTTAGGAGGAGATTTGAATGAAGTTAAATCAATAGATGAAAGAAAAGGGTGTGCAAGGAGAGATAGGAAATGAAGGATTTTAGTAATTTTATTAACAATTTGGAAGTGGTGGATACCCCTAAGCTTGGAAGACAATACACTTGTAATTCTCAGAATTAGAGCAGAATTGACAGATTCCTACCGAGTCCTGAGTGGCTTGAATGGTTTAGGTATAAATTATGGGGGCTACCTAGATTAATCTCGAATCACTGCCCAATTTTATTGATGGAAGATGAGAGAAATTGGGGTCCTAAGCCCTTTAAATTCATAAATGCTTGGGTGCTATATCCTGCATTTATAAAGAAAGTAAAAAGAGTGTGGGAAACTAGACAGGGGGAGGGGTGGGCTGGATATAAAATTATGGTGAAGTCGAGATCACTAATGTTGAAATTTTTGGAAATGTGGAATCTAGCATCAAAGCTGCTGAAAATGAATTACATTCCTCGGATCTAATGGTGAAATGAGAGATTTGCATGAGGAAGAAGCTAGGAGAAGAAAGGAAGTCAAAGAAAGGGTTTGGAAACTCAAAAAAGAGGAGAGTGGCTTTGGCTACAAAAGTCAAGAATGAGTGTCACGCCCCAAGTTCCATGACAACGCCGCACACTCATCTAAGTGAGCATGCAAGGCTAAGAGTCCAATCACATAACCCACAAAATAAAAAAAATTCAAATTAAATCTTTAATTAACAAAATGCCAAAATCCATAAAAATAAATAATTCTTATCATATGAAATTATCACCAAGTCCACTAATATAATCCACTAACAAAATAATAATCCAAGTACTTAAATTATAGTCCTACTCTCGGTACTCCCACAAGCAAAAACCTGCGTAGCTCTACTTCTCAGAATCTGAAAATAAAAAAATAAAAAATAAGGGTAAGCTAAACAGCCCAGTAAATAACCAACCATCACTGCTAGCTGGATCAAGTATACAAAAAAAAAAAAAATAGTTGATAACCAATAAATATATTTTTGCTACGATTCAATAAATAAACCATTTATTTTGTAAGATAGTTTCATAGCTGAAAGTAAACAATGTAGCAATACAATTTAATTGAAAAGACAATGAGATAATTCTAAGTAGTTTCGTGGTTCAAATCGATGGTTCGATATTCAGACGGTTCAATGATTCGATTCACAAAATCCAAGTTTTGGTGACTACGGTCACTTAGCCCGTGACAAGGCCCAAAACCACAATAGGCCAGTGGTAAAACCCTAAAAGAAACTAGTTTCTGTGCTAATAAATAACCCCCATTGGCTAGGGTCCAAATCATAGTCAGACTAGAGTAAAGTTCAAAATTCAAACAATACACAACTTTTAAATAAAATATTCGATACTTTCAGAATAAACATTTGGTACAATTTTCAAAATAGTTTCACAGAATATTCAAAGAATTTTCATAATAATATCCGATGCTATTTTATACTTGACCCATATTTTATTTTAAGAGAACAGGAAGGCTATAAATAAATAAATAATTATAATTTCAAACGATTCAGTAGGAATAAAAATGAATCAATAGTGATAGAGGGTTACTTACCTCAAACAGCTAAAATAATATTTTCCAAGCTAATCTCAAATTACCAAGATCCACCTCAATCTCACAAACTAATAAAATATTACACCGCATAAACAATTATTATTTGCACCCATCCTTCTCTTCTTGTAGCAACAATAGAATAAATTAATCCAATAGTCTATTAGGAACCCCCACAATTCAGCATCAAAACAAAGCCATCACGGCTTCGGAAATTCTCAACCTATATTATTCTATTGTTGTTTATATACATGTATAAATTTGTAATTGCTTGAAGCCAATCTTGTATCCCACAAACACACCCCATTAAACTTAACCCATCACATATCAATTTCAAAATATGAACCACCCAAACGGAATGCAAAATACACTCTAAAATTGAGCAAAACCGAGACCCCCAACATAGACTACATCAATATATTTATTTAATCATATATGCCCATAAAATCATCTATTGATATATTAACACTAAAATCATAGATAGGAAAAATAAAATAAATCTTACCTAAGTGATGAATAAAGCAAAACCACCACTCTATGAATCCTCCCTCTTCACTTTGGTTTTGTTTTCTTTTCTTTAACTTTTTCAAACCCTTACTGCCTTCACCTTCTGAACATCCACAAGCCTCTCTTTTTTTGTTTTTTTTTTCTCCAAGACAAAAAGCCACGGCAAGTTGGCTTATTTAACCTAATTTGTTTTTTTTTCAAAATTGCAAAATTACCCACCTAAGTTATAGAAATAATAATGTCATCTCATAACTAATTCCTTGATATTACTAAATGACCCATATAAATTAATCTAATTACCAATCTATCCAATAAAATAATTCTACACATAACTTGGGTTTTACAATGAGCTGGGCATTAAAAATGGGACAAGAATACTAGGTTCTTTCATATAATGGCAACTAAGAGATAGAACAGGAACCTGGTTGGTTTAGGTTCATTGACATTACTGTCAATGACATTACCTATGAAGCACCTCTGGAGATCAAACAAGCAGTGTGCAATCATTTCCAACACCTATTCACTGAAAAATGGAGGATTAAACCTAGTATTGGTGGCTCTTTCAAGAGTATTGATCAAAACCAAGTTTAGGACATCCTTGAAAAAGATTTCTCAAAGGTAGAAGTCTGGGAAGCCATCAAGGAGTGTGATGCTAACAAAGGTTCAGGACTAGATGGGTTCTGTAACGGCCTCAAAATAATACAAACAACCCAATTCATAAGAGAAATGAACATAATATAATTCATTCACTTTCATATATCAGAGTTTGTACTACAAAAGGTATTACATGCATTATACATTCATGAACATTCATCCTGAATCTACAGCATGTGATACAAGTCAATAACAACAAAATAGATGCCCTACAAGCTTACATCTTTTCAAGATATCACTTGGTTACAACAAAGAAAGAGTCCTAAGCTCTATACACGTAAAACCCTCGGCTTGAATAAACACGTAGACAAAAATGACAAGAGCCTTCAGCTCCAAAGTCCTCCCAATCTATGCCCTTAGAGGAAGCATATCACCTGTACCTGAAAAATGGTTTCCCAAGTAGGGTGAGCTAAAGCCCAATAGGGATAAACTAACACAATATATAGATTTAACTAAGATATAAATGTCAGATAAATGTTCAATATTCATGACCAACTTACATTCTCCTCATAACCATTCAACATTGTTACTCATATTTCGGTCCATTCTCATTTTTTCTCTTCGAGTTAATTCATCTCATTCTAAGTCATGTGACAACTACACATAATTTTACAAATAACCCAGCTGAGACTACAACTCAGTGGTTCTCTTTTTCACACAATTATCATACAAACACTTCAACCTTGCCATTTTACGGAAATTTTGTCCGCGGGATCGGCACCCATGTATATATAAGGTTTCGGGACTTTCACCCTAGACACTCCGGCCAACTTAATTCTCAATAGAGTCCGTCCCCTATCTCCTCCCAAGCAATGGAGTACATCCCCTTTCTTCTCCCAAAACGAATACATATACAATGCATTTACAAACATCGTTATATACAATGACTATCCATAGCACATATTCAATTCCTTAGTCATACCGTCATATTCAATGACACAACTTAAATAATAGTTTCAATTTACCTAATCCTCATGCAATTTCTACAACAATCACAGCTATTCTCCACCGATAGCCCAAAACAATAATTTCTAAACAGATATACAATCTTTTAAACAGATAATTTATCAAATTTTTATAGGTGAGTGATTTAACAAATCCAACTACACCATTCATTCATACATCCTTCCAATTTCATATTTCCCATATCAATTTCATCATTTATGTGAAATAATTAGTTAACACAAGCTAGGGCACACTTTCCCCCTTTTTCCAAATATCAACCCCAAGGTCAAATCTCACCATTTTAACACTACAGATCTTTATATACAAAGCCCCATAGCCATTTTGTAAACCAACATGGAAAACCCCTCTTTTCAATTTTGAACCCAAACCCTAGCTTTACTCAAATCCTCCCAAATTCCACCATTTATACCCAACAACAAATACCTAGGTTAAAAACCATATTAAGGTGTAGAATATCCCTATCTCAAAGAGAGAAGATGAGCCAAGCAAGGATGGAACTTCAAAAGTGACGAAACCAACTTCTACTCGGATCAAAATGAAGGGCTTGAGGAGTTCTATTTCTTTAATGAAGGCACAAGGGTGTAGAGATCAAAGGATCTAGGTCAAAATGTAGAGAGAATGTGAGTTTTAGAAAGAGAGACTCTCAACTTTAGGGTTTTGGGTGAAAAGATATGAAAAAGTGATGTAAAAAGTGCTTTTTGCGATCTGATATAGGCGCAGTCCGCTCAAGCGGAGAGTTTGACGCTTGAGCGTCAGACACAAACTTTTGTTCCGTTCAAGCGCAAGAAGAGGCCCGCTCGAGCATAGAACACACACCTCCAGAACTTTTGTAGACGATAGACCAATTGCTCGAGCTCAAGAAAGGATGCTTGAGCGCCCACCCGCCTAAGCGTAGGAAACGCCGCTCGAGCGTGAATGACACTCCTCCAACACTTTTGCAGATGTGCAAAGTACTGAAGGTTTGCAGCTCCCGCTCGAGCACAAGAAAGTCCGCTCGAGCGGAGGACCAAATTTACATATCCCGCTCAAGCACAAGAATGGCCGCTCGAGCGAAAGACCAAAAATCTGGGCAACACAAAGTTTGAAAACTAAGTAACCAACCTGTTCCAAATACACCCAAAGACCAATTTCAAAGGTATACAAGGGAAGAAGGAGATAAACAACAACACGAAGACATTAAACCCAAGTCCGGAACATCACAAGAGTCGGGTTAAAACCGGGATTGCTATAGGTTCAACTTGACATGCTTCTAAAAGGGTTGGAAGTTCATGAAAGAAGACATAATAAATTTNAGTTTTGCTCTTTGATTGCCTCTTCTGAAGGAATGGTTGAGTAATTATGGTTAATGGTCATGGGAAATAGCACCAGCTCCACAACAATCATCTTCATTATCTTTTCCTTGCCTTACTAGTTTGTATATTCATGGTTTCTCTAGCCTTGTATCTAAGCCATTCCTTCCATCTCTTGAAAAATTGTTTGTAACATATGTAAGTGAAAAGCTATTTCAAGCTATGACAGTGCAAACAAAAACCGTCAGACAAATAACAGAAGTAGCCACTTCAGGTCCCTCTTTTCCCCTCTGCACACTATGGACCCTGCATATCTGCTCATGTGAAGATCTAGTATCTTCATCAGAACTAGGTGTTAGGCCTATCGAACACCAGAAATCAAGCACACACAAGAACACAACAATATTTACGTGGTTCGGCAATTGCCTACGTCCACGGAGAGCTATCACTATAGAAATTTCTTCCCGGAGGGAGATTACACTCTCACACCTCACAACCTCTCTATAGAACTCTCACTCTTCTCCCACAGATTACACTCTGTGTTGTTTTGTATTCTGATTGTTGTTCTATATTTCAACCCTCTCTCCTCACCTCAATTTATACACAATTGAGGGAGGAGTTGATTGGTTGCCACCACCCCATTCCACTCTCTAGTCTCTAATGGGGTGGGTGAAATGGAGCTTCCATTTGGGTAGTGGAAGGATGGTGCTGCACTACTCCATTTGTGCTGCACTAACAATTCTCCCCCTCCACGCCCATATGGAGAACTGACTTCTCACTTGAAGTCCATCCCGGTCAGATTTTTGCAAACTTCCAGTTTGTCTCTGGTGACACCCTTGGTCATCATGTCAGAAGGATTCTTGTCTGTGTGAATCTTCACTAGCTTCATCAGCTGCTTTTCCATCACTTCTCGTATCCAATGATACCGGACATCAATGTGTTTTGTACGTGAATGGTACATGGAATTTTGCTTAAGTCAATTGCACTTTGACTATCACAATGTACCTTGTAATCTTCTTGCTGTAGACCCAATTCTTGGAGAAACCGCTTTAACCACAACATTTCCTTTCCAGCATCGGCGGCAGCAATGTACTCTGCCTCTGTTGTAGATAAAGCAACACACTTTTGTAGTTTGGACTGCCATGAAACAGCTCCCCCTGCAAAGGTGAATAAAAATCCTGATGTAGACTTTCTACCATCAAGATCACCTGCCATATCAGCATCTGTAAAACCCTCCAAAATTGGTTCAGCTCCCCCGAAACATAAACACATCCTTGAAGTTCCCTTCAAGTACCGAAGAATCCATTTGACCGCCTCCCAATGCTCCTTTCCTGGATTGGCGAGGAATCTGCTCACAACGCCAACTGCGTGAGCTATATCTGGCCGGGTACACACCATTGCATACATCAAACTTCCTACTGCGGAAGAATAAGGGATTGCCTCCATTTCTTTCCTTTCAGAGCTGGTTGTGGGACACAAACGCTTTGACACATTGAAATGGTTGGCCAGTGGTGTGCTGACTGGCTGGCATCTTTCATGTTGAACCTTTCAATCACCCGTTCAACATATTTCTCTTGTGACAGCCATATCTTCTTGGCTTTCCTGTCACGAACAATCTTCATGCCCAAAATTTGCTGTGCTGGGCCTAAATTCTTCATATCAAAGTACTGCGACAAGTCCTTTTTCAACTTGTTGATCATAGTAGTATCCTGTCCGATGATCAGCATATCATCGACATACAACAGTAGGATAATGAAGTTTCCATCCGAAAACCTGCGGAAATATACACATGTGTGTCTGCCCGTTCTTGTGTACTCGTGATCCACCATAAATGAATCAAACTTCTTGTACCATTGTCTCGGCGCCTGTTTCAGGCCGTAGAGACTCTTCTTCAGTTTGCAGACGAGTTTCTGTTTTCCTTGGACTTCAAATCCTTCTAGTTGCTCCATGTAGATCTCTTCCTCCAACTCACCATGGAGAAAGGCAGTCTTGACATCCATTTGTTCTACTTCCAGATTCAAACTAGCTGCTAATCCCAGAGCTACTCGAATAGAAGTCATCTTCACAACTGGGGAGAAGATCTCATCAAAATCAATTCCTTTCTTCTGCCCAAAACCTTTGACTACTAAACGAGCTTTATGCTGCAATAGTTTACCATTTCCATCTTTCTTCAACTTATACACCCATTTGTTCTTCAAAGCTCTCCTGTCTCTTGGAAGTGGAACAAGCTCATAAGTGTGGTTCTTCTGCAAAGAACTCATCTCCTCCTTCATGGCTTGCATCCAACAGTCTTTCTCTGTATGACTCTTGGCTTCTGAAAAACTCTCGGGCTCCCCCTCATCAGTAATCAGAATATACTGAGAAGCGGGATATTTGGTTGATGGTACGGCAGCTCTTCCAGATCTCCGCAACTGAGGCCCAGTTGCCTCTGTTTGAGGGGGTTGCTCCCCCTGCTCAATACCCTCCTCATCCGGGTCTTCATCTCTTTCCTCCTGATCCTCAATTTCTGGCATAGGATCCTGCAACTCTGGCACTTCTTGTTGCACATCATCACATCTAGCATTTTGTGGTGGCTGGGGAGATGGAAACAAGTCTGGAGTGATGACATCTCTAGACTTTGCAGATTTCTCAAAATCTACTCCTGTCTGGTCTTCTTGGAACACAACATCTCTGCTTCTGAATATCTTCTTATTCACTGGGTCCCACATCCTGTACCCAAATGCTGCATCTGAATAGCCCACAAATATGCATGGAGTGGACTTGTCATCAAGCTTCTGTCTGTTTTCCTTGGAGATGTGTGCAAAGGCCTTACACCCGAAGACTCTCAAGTGAGAATATGATACCTTTCTTCTGGACCAGACTTCCTGAGGTATCGCAAAATTCAACGGACTGAAGGCGACCTGTTGATGAGGTAACAGGCTGTACTGGCGGCTTCAGCCCAAAATGACTTTGGCAACTTTGCCATTTTGAGCATACATCTGACTTTTTCTATAATAGTGCGGTTCATCCTTTCTGCCACACCATTGTGTTGTGGGGTGCCGGGAACTGTTGTCTCGTGCCGGATACCTCTGCTGGCACAGTATGCTGCAAAAGCGTTGGAAGTGTACTCGCCTCCATTGTCTGTGCGAAGACACTTCAACTTCTTCCCGGTCTCTCTTTCCACCATTGCATGGAACTCCTGAAAGTGCTGAAATACCTCATCCTTTGTCTTCAGGAAATATACCCCACAACTTCCTTGATGCATCATCAATGAAAGTCAGAAAATACTTGCGGCCGCCATATGACTCCACTTCGATTGGGCCACAAACATCCGAGTATACCATATCGAGCACTTCTGTTTTCCTCCTGCTCGTTGAACTGAATGATACTCTATGTTGCTTGCCATAAAGGCAATGATCACAGGGCTTCAAGACACTCCCTTTGGGTAAGGGTATCCTGGATTGCTTTGCCAATAGTGCAATCCCTTCTCACTCATGTGAGCCAGTCTTCTGTGCCATAAGTCCGGTGACTCCTTGTCTTCTGCTGCATTAAGACTTTCCAGAAAGATCTTCGTTTGAGTCTTATACAGTGTTGAAGACATCTCTCCTCTGGCGATTGTCAAAGCTCCTCCTGTCAGCTTCCAACGGCCATTTCCGAATGTACTTGTATAGCCCTGTCGGTCCAGGGCGCTTCGGAGATAAGATTGAGGCGCAAATCTGGAACATGCCTCACATCTTTGAGAACCAGCTTGTTTCCGACATTAGTTTGAATACTAATGTCTCCAATACCCACGATCTTCGAATAGCTAGAATTCCCCATTCGAACAGTGCCAAAATCTCCAGCGTTGTACGAGCTGAAGAGTTCTCTGTGGGAAGTGGCGTGATAGGATGCAGCTGTGTCTATCACCCATTCTGTGTAGCTGTGATCAACCACGTGAAGGCAATCTTCCTCTTCACCAACTGCAAGAAGTATTTCTTCAGTTGTTGTGGCTGTTGTGTTCTCATCTCCTTTTGACCTACTGCTTTGGCCTTTATCTTTCCGGCTTGGGCAGTTTCTCTTTATGTGACCCTCCTGGCCACAGTGATAGCAAGTGAAGCTGGAGTTACCTCGTCCTTTGTTGTCTCTGGATTTACTCCTGTTGTTCCATCTGCCTCTACTCTTGCTTCTTCCTCTACCTCTTCCTTTACCACTGTCTCTGCCTCTATCTTCTGTGACAAGAGCATGGGACTGATTATGGGACTGATTACCTCCCATGTCTTTCCTTCTTGTCTCTTCATTGTACATGGCGTCTGTGACCATACTCATGGTCAGTTTCCCTTCTGGTGCAGAGGTGCTGAGAGAAACCACCAACGTCTCCCAGCTGTCCGGTAAAGAACTGAGCAGTAGAACGGCTTGCATTTCATCATCCAACCGCATCTTGACGGTTGCAAGCTGATTCACCAGATTTTTGAATTCACTGGTGTGCTCAGCAATAGACACGCCATTCCTCAACTTCAGATTAACTAGCCTTCTCATCACTAAGGCTTTGTTTCGGGCGGTCTTTGACTGGTACATGTCGCTTAACATTGTCCAAAGAGTATAGGCATCTGTCTCTTCGGCAATATGATGGAACACACTGTGATCTATCCATTGTCTGATACAAGCGATAGTCTTGCGGTTCATCTTTGTCCAGTCATCATCTTTTACTCCTTCAGGTTTAACCCCCTTTATAAAAATGGGGTCATGCAAGTCTTTTAAAAATAGGATGTCCTCCATCCGTGGCCTCCAAATTGCATAATTGGAAGGACTTAACTTGAACATAGAATCTGAAGTGGACGGTGATTCCCCCATCTTTCAGAAATTGATCTCTGTCTGAAAAAATGGCTTTGCTGTAAAGTCCGGACTGCTCAAATTAGCCGGAAAAACACTTAGGAGTGTCCAAAGACAAACTGAAAATTTTTGAAATCTGATTTGCAAAATCTGACCGTACCGATGTGTCCGGAATACTCCAAATAGTTGAAAACCACTATTGGATCGCCCAAATCGGACTCAGAATGACTCAGATCGAGCCAAAACAGTTTCGACGATTATGATCAGCGAATCAGGTGCGCCTGTGCAGCACCGGATAATTCCCCGTCAACGGCTCGGTCAACAGCTAGGTCAACGGCTCGGCGGCTTGGTCAACGGCGGCGCGGCTAGGCGGCTCGGCTCCGGCTCGGCGTCGGCTCGGTCAACGGCTCAGTCAACGAGTCGATGACGTGTCTGCCACGTGTCACCGACGTGGCGCTGAGGTGGCGCTGACTGGACTCGTCTTCTTCGTTGAGCGCGCGTGCGGCGCGTGGGTGCGCGTGGAAGTGACGCGCCGGCTGCTGATCGGCGCGTGATGGCGCGTGGGGAGAGTGAGATTCACTCGCACACTTCTTGGGGCGCGTGAGAGCGCGTTAAAGCTCCGTTTGGCCTGTGGTTTGAAGTTTTGGACTCCTCTCCTCGAGACCTTCCTCCTGGTATGCTCAAAATCAGATTTCGAGCAACTTGATTTCTAGGCAGTTTCGAATTTTTGTTCCGAAACGCAACCGAAATGGCTCTGATACCACTTGTTAGGCCTATCGAACACCAGAAATCAAGCACACACAAGAACACAACAATATTTACGTGGTTCGGCAATTGCCTACGTCCACGGAGAGCTATCACTATAGAAATTTCTTCCCGGAGGGAGATTACACTCTCACACCTCACAACCTCTCTATAGAACTCTCACTCTTCTCCCACAGATTACACTCTGTTGTTTTGTATTCTGATTGTTGTTCTATATTTCAGCCCCTCCTCCTCACCTCAATTTATACACAATTGAGGGAGGAGTTGATTGGTTGCCACCAACCCCATTCCACTCTCTAGTCTCTAATGGGGTGGGTGAAATGGAGCTTCCATTTGGGTAGTGGAAGGATGGTGCTGCACTACTCCATTTGTGCTGCACTAACACTAGGCTTGAGAAACCTCACTTCTCTAAGGGATTTGCATATCATTTACTGTCATAAACTAGTACAATTACCAGAGGACGGATTAAGGTACTTAGTTTCTGTTCAATCTCTTCAAATCAGTTCTTGTAACAGCCTCACTTCTCTGTCTCTAGGAATCCATCACCTTACTTCCCTCCGGAAGCTACAATTATTTGACTGTGAAGCATTTGATTGGCTAGACGAGGATGATGGCTTCCAAGGTCTTGTGAATCTTCGGTATTTAAGGATTTCAATGCTTCCAAAGTCGAGACCTGAATACATTACAAGTACTCTCTATCTCACAGTGTGATAGTTTGGTGACTTTATCGGAGTGGATGGGGAACCTCACATCATTTGCAAGGCTTTATATCAGCTTCTGTGATAAATTGGAGTCTCTCCCTGATATTGTGCGTTGCCTCTCCATGTTAAAACAAGTGAAAATTCAGTTTTGTGAACTCTTATCAACAATGCCAAAGGGAGGTAGCACAGAATGGCCTAAGATAACTCACATACCAAAGATTCACATTATTTGCCAAAGAATGAAAATGAAACTTTAAAAATAGGGAGTGGTGGAGTCCCAACTAACTTGTGTCTCCCCAGTTTTGCAGTTCTCTACTTCTCTTCTATTTCTCTTTCATAAGTAATTAAGGCAAAAATTTGTATAATCTTCCCTTCCTTTGCTGGTTTAACTTTTTTTGTTTGGATAAGTTCTCGTCTGTTGAGCTTTCATTTGCAGCAAAAGCCAGAGGAATGCTTCTTAGAGGAAGAAAGGAAGTGTTGAAGATAGGTTGATATTTCAATTTTCGGGTGATCAGTGTTTCTGCAGATAATGATTTGCAACATATATTATGGTAATTATCTCTCTTTGAGAACATTAAAAATCATAAAACCAAAAACCAAGGTATGTCCGGTAATGTTATGTTTACTGATTTTACTTGTCAAAAAAATAAAGTTATGTTTACTGATTTTGTTTTTGTTTTCAAAAAACAAATCGAAAATTGTAAACAATATTCAAAATTTACTAGGAAACAAAAAAAAATTGTGTTTTTACTTGTTTTGAAAAAAATAATAATAAAAAAAAAAATTCATACCTTCCTCTAACTTCCTATCCTTCGGCTACCCCTTGTGACAAATAACCAAACATGTTTTCTTGTTTTTGTTTTTGTATGTATACAGAACATGTGTTTATCAAATGTATATATTTTTTGTTTTTGTTTTTAACGAAAATAAGTATTAACATGATTCCTGTTTTATGTAAACAAAAAACAAGAAATTGTAAACATTACCAAAAGCTAATGCTCTCTTTTGTTACTCATTTCTCTGGTTTTTTTGATATTTGGATATAAAGAGCAAGATCTTGGTAATGGCTATTGAGCCACTCACTTGTTTATCTCCACTGAGTGCTGTTAGTCCAAATAAATTCTACATGTAAATGACATTTGCTAAGGATCAGTACTATTAAAATTAAACCGTGAATCAGAGCAATTAAAGTTTTATCAAAGTATAAATTCTACATGTAAATGACATTTTCTTGTATTAAGTCCTCATGCCGCACATCAAAAGTATTTATAGTTAAATTATATTTACATCTTATGAACAAGACAAGAGCAACCATAGTCAAATTTGTTTAATTTTTAATTTTTTATATTTATCATCTGATGCAATCCCCAGAATTTGTTTTCTATCTCTTTAGCATTTTGTGGTTGGAACTGAATGCTAGTGACTGGCCTTTGGAGATAGCTTATGTGCTTTGTTGTAATTAACCTATGTAATAATTTAAGTTCTGTTGAGGAAACGAAAAAATACGAGAAAGTGAATAAATATAAGTTTGTTTTTTCCCTACAAATCTCCATTTAATTCTTGATCCAAACACACCTAAGTAACTCAAAATCTTTTTATGTTCATTTTCGTGGGACAAAACTATGTTGAACTGTATTAGTTTCTTGGTAAATTAGGTGTTTACCTAGGTTAGAATTTAAACAGATTAAATACCAATTGCTTTTTCTTGTTACATTGCTGCTATATAGCTTCATACTCACAGTTGACTCTTTGCCAATGGAAATGTGAAGGAATTTTTCCTGGTTAACTTGAATTTTAAGTACTATATCCCTTCTTGGTACTTTGCAGATTCAGGGAGAGAAAGAAAAAGAAAACAGAAGAAGGAATTACTTTTTGACCTCTGGTTGCCTTGAAAAGGAGGGAAGCTATAAACAAACTGTGAAATTCTTAATTTTAAATGTTATTCTCAATTTTCTTTTTCCTTCTTTTTTTTAATATTTTTAATTTTATTTATTTTTTAAACTTCCTGTATGCATATATATTCATATCATTTTGTGAGGTTGTGTACGAGAGCGTTATGGTTATATGGCTCTTTACAAATTAACCTTTTTCTCTGATACAAACATAATTTGAGTTATTATAGGTTCCTTTAATCGTTATTATTAATTTTTAATTTGAATAAGAGGATTTTGCAGACAGTTTTGACAATGTGGGTAGTCAGAAAAATATTATCATAGATGTTGCAAGATGTTTGATCCTTCTGTTTGTTTGCTGGTAAAATATTTAGGGATCGACTTCTCCGGTCCTAATTTGAACCGGAGAGGATTGTATGGGTTCGTGGGCTTCATTACAGGCCTTATTTTGATAATTCGAATCGTTTATTTTATCAGGTCCTGAGTGTCTATTAATCATAAAAAAAATCAAGTCGATCCGATATTCGGATACATTTTATAAAATTTGTATCTAAAAAAATTTATTAAAATTTTATAAGATAAAAGACATACAATATTTTCATAGTAGTTGGGGTCTCTTAACATTTTCACAGAGAAAATTTGACACACAAATTTTGCTCCGACACAGAGAAATTTCTCTTATTTCACAAAGAAATTTTGAAATTTTTTTTGGTATAATTATAGAGAAATTTTATCAAGGAACTATAGCTAATAAAAAAAAATATTGGACCTCTTCTACTACCTAAAGTTAGAGAGAGATGTTTTATTAATTTTTTTCTTTATTATAGATAATATACACGTAGGGTCCGACAAAATGAACAGTTCAGATCATCGAAACGGAGTCTATAATGGGTCTCATGAGTCCAAACAGTCCTCTCCAGTCTAGATGAGGACCAGAAAGAAGCTTTACCCAAATATTTAATACATTTTGCTTTAGGCTCAATTCTTCAGTCATTTTTTTTAGATCTACAAATAACTACTTTAATTTTAGGGGAATTTACATATCAGAGGTATCTCTAAAAACTACTTACAAATTTATGAGAAAGTTTATAAATTTATTTTTTATTTATAAAGTTTATCATTAATTTAAGGGTTTATTACATTTTTTTACTTTTAAACTATCGCCAAATTGTATACTTAGTCTCTAAACAATCGATTGAGTTTATTAAGTCCTTATAGTATATAAATAAAAGTCTATTTAGTCCATAAACTATCAATTGAATCTATTAAGCCTCTAAAATATTTAATTCAAACATATTTTATCTCTGAAAGGATTACAAAAATAAAATATATGTACATAAGTATTATAAATTAGTAAAAAGATCCACCTAATTAAGATTTTATTCCAAAAAAAAAATTAAATTTATATTTTCTCTTTAAAAAGTGTTTTATTTCACTGTGTATTTAAATCAGTATCAGAGTATGGTTTCTTGGCCTTGTCAATAAAATTATACGAGTATTAGACATACTGAAGAAGTAAAATTAGATAATTTAAATAATAACAATTCGCTACAAATAATAATAGAATAAAATAATACATTAATTAAGGGGCGAATTAATACACTAACGGTTCTTGTAATTTGACACTTGTGTCACTTTGGTCCCTAACTTTTTAAGTATGATACATTGAACTTTAAATTTTGAATCTTATTCCAAATAAGAACAATTAAAGACACCGTTGCTTCATTTCAAGAGCAAAGTCATCAATTTGATAAAATATAAACTACTTTGACGAAAATAAATGTTAAAAGATTATTTTTGAATTTTAAAAAATTATTTCTAACATAAAATGATAAATCTTTTACATTTTTATTTTCTCATTTTTTTAAAATTAATTTTTAGTATGTGTTTGGATGATGATCATGTAATGGGTGATTGTTTTTGCTGATATTTTTGGATGGTTATCATGCAATAGATGGTTGTATTTGTTGTTAACATATATTTTTGCATGGTTATAATATAATGGATGGTTATTAAGTTTTTAATGTGTAATCGATATGTTTAATATATGAAATGTTTTTAGTTTTGCATATTTTGATTTAATGGATTGGTTTAATAATGATATCAAAATTATTGCCATGTTTGACTTTTGAAAAAATAGAAACTAATTTAACAAAAATAAATATTAAAAAAAATTATTTATACCCTCTCAAAAGATAAAATTATATAAAAATGATGTGTTTTTATTTTTTTTTTTTTCACTAATTTAAGTTTTCGTTTCTTAGAAAAAAAAATTTGAAAATAGATTCTAAAAACTAGATTTTGAAAATCAAACGTTACAGAACTTTATGACCAAGAAAGTTTTAACATTATTCATTAAAAAAAAAGGCTATTACATTTCAAATGATATACAAGTTAACCATTACAAAATAAGTGCATGACAACTTTGTCCTTGAAATTGACCATTTGCAAAGAAAACATCTTTGATTGTCCTTATTGGAAATAAAATTCAAAATTCAAGATTAAATATATCACAATTGAAAAGATAGGGACTAAAATGATACAAATCTCAAACTACAGAGATTGTTAGTGTAATTCATCCTTAATTAAGTTATAAAACAAATTCAACGAAAATTTTAAAGATAATCAATTAGAAATTCACTAGAAGCCATTGTAGAAGATAAGTAAGAAAATACTATAAATAATTACCCTTATTCTTATAAAGAAAATTCACTAGAAGAATTGACGTCTACTTTTCAAAAATAGAATAAAACCTTAAATTTTTTTTGAAATAAAATTTTAATCAGGCTCTTTTACTAATAATATTTATGGGCTTATATTTTATTTTTTTAATTCTTTCAGGGACTAAATATGTTTAAATTAAATATTTTAAGGATTTAATATGTTCAAACGATAGTTTAACGACTAAATAGATTTTAATTTATATACTTTAGGGATTAAATAAACCCAATCGATAGTTCAGGAACTAAGTAAACAATTTGATTAATATTTTTTCAAACATCCACTAATTTGAAATTTTAAGTGTGCAGATTTATCTTATATATTTATACTGTTAGATGTGAACAACTCATGTGTACTATCTATCTATACTATCTATATAAATTGAAAAACTCACTTGGTGTCCAAGCCTTACTTGCTTCTCCTTATACCACGTGTTTGTAATTTTTTTTATTTAAAAAAATAAAAAAATAGATAGATGGGAAGAGTGGAATTAAAATCTTAGACCTTTCGTCTAATAAAGAAAATTCTTACAACTTGAGCCACACAAAATATATAAAAATATTTAATTTTAATTTTATTTATTTGAATTGCATACACATCGTCAACCGCTAACACTATATATAAGCAAGGGCTGAAGTTAGTGTTTTCAAGCTTTGCTTTAAATTACATAAATAAATAAATAAATACATATTTATTATAGATTACACAAATTTCATTATTAATTTTCCTTTTAACTAATTTATTTTTAATATTTTTTTATAAAAAAAAAAAAGGTAACTTCCCACTTACAAAACAGTTACAATTTTTTTTTCCATTTTTATATAATTTATTATTATTATTTTTAAATATATTTTTATTAATTTGACACAACATGTGTGATTTTCCTTCTATTAAACTAATATGTAAGCGTGTGATCCCAATCATCCCATCTATTGCTGTATGTCGAATTCAACTAATTTTATTTTTTGGTTTTTAATTAGGTGAGGGGTTAGGTACAAGATGGAAATGAAGCACACAACTACTTGCTCATTTTGGATTCCTTTAGAAGCCTATACTCACATGGTATCTACTTAGCCTGGGCGTAGGATATAAGAAAAATCGAAATTTCAATTTTTGATCGGTTTTTTATAACTTATGATATATTTTGATTTTGAAAACTTTTGCACCGATATCAACCAATCTTATCAAATATTATATTTTAATATTTTAATATTTTAATTCTGTAAACATTAGAATATAAGTAATTAATAATATAGGTTTTCTAATAAAAATTATTAAGGTATTTATGCAATAACTTTCACCATTCTTCTTCATTTACTTTCAATGTAAGATTTTATAAATTTTTATAAAATACTTTAAAATCTCATAAAAATCTTTTTCCTACACAACCGATCATGTGATCTGTTTTAGTGTCTCAACTAACAAAACTGAAAACTTCGGTTTGGTGCTAAACTTTTCTTTAATCCCAACCAAACCAAACTGTTTACCTCCCTACTTGGGTGTTAAAACCATTTTTTGTATATCTTGAAAGCTTGTGTGTCAAATATGTAAACATAAAGGTGATTCTTTTTTTCTTTTTTTTTTTCTTTTTTTTGTAAACAAGAAACAAAAAACTGTAAACATTACCAAAAGCTAATGCTCTATTTTGTTTCTCATTCCTCTTTGGTAATGGATACAAAGAACAAGACCTTAGTAATGGTTTTAATATTTGGTATCAGCAATTGAGCCATTCACGTCTTTAACTGCTATTAGGCCAGATTAATTCTACATGTGAATGACATTTGCTAAAGATCAGTGTTATTAAAATTAAACCATGAATCAGAGTTGAATGAAAGTCAATACTTGTTTATCAAAGTTAGCCCTCCTGTATTAAGTCCTCATGTGACACATCAAAACTATTTATTAAAGTTAAATCCAATTTACAACTTATGAACAAGACAAGGGCAACCATAGTAAATTTATTTATTTATTTTTTAAATTTAAAATTTAAACTTTTTTATATATTTCATTTCATGCAATCCCCATAATTTATTTTCTATCTCTTTTGCCTTTGTGGTTGAAAGTGATTGCTAGCGACTGGTCTTGAGAGTGCATGATGATCAACTTTGGAGATAAGCTTATGTGCTTTCCTGTAATTAACCTATGTAATCATTGAAGTTGTGTTTTGTGGAAGGATTTATGGATGAAAAGGAAAAAGAAAAAAAAGAAAAAAAACAAAGACGAGAAAGTGAATAAATATAAGTATTTTTTTTTCTTCACTTTTTCCTTCCTGCCTACAAATCTCCACTTAAATTCTTGGTCCAAACACAGCTAAAGGAACTCAAAATCTTTTTATGTTCATTTTCAATGGACAAAACTATGTTGAACTTTAATAGTTTCTTGGTAAATTAGGTGTTTACCTAGGTTCGAATTTAAACAGACTAATACCAAGTTCTTTTTTCTTATTACATTGCTGCTATGTAGCTTCACACACACACACACACACACACACACTTGACTCTTTGCAGATGGAATTTGGAAATGTGAAGGAAGTTTTCCTGGCTAACTTGAATTTTAAGTACTATATCCCTTCTTTGTATTTTGCAGATTTAGAGAGAGAAAGGAAAAGAAAACAGATGGAATCACTCTCTGATCTCTAGCAGGGCCGGCCTTATTTAGGGGCCCCAAGGCAAGTTTCGGAAATGGGACCCCTCTTACATTGAAAAAAAAAAAAGAATTTATGGATAAAATGATAAGTTACAACTTTTTTATTTGTTTGTAACCATAAAAAAATTTACTTGCACATATAATTATTAAAATTATAAACAAAAATTTACTTTCATATATTAAGATAGGAAGCAATCATTACAAATACTCAACAAAAAAAAAAATCTGGTCTTGTTGCTTTATAGTTTAGCAATATTCAGTTTACAATTGAACCAACTATCACATAAACATTACCCTTCTCACATTTTTAACTGCAAAATCACTAATGAAGCTTGCATAATCGAATTTATCCACCATATCATTTTCAATGGATAATAAAGCTAACACATTCGATCTGTGAACTGTGTTTCTTTTTTTTTTTTTGGCCCCATATTTAATTGGACCTATAGTATTTGTGCTTTTTTTTATATATCTAAAACATAAAATTATATTTGGGAGCCCCTATTTTCAGCCCAAATTTGGGGGACCAAGACGAAGGCCTCTCTTGCCTACCCTCAGGGCCGGCCCTGATCTCTGGTTGCCATGAAAAGGGGGGACGCTATAAGCACACAGTAAAATTCTTAATTTTAAATGTTATTTTCAATTATCTATTTCCTTGGTTTCCAATAACTTAGGAGAGTTTTTTTTTTTTTTTAATTTTCTTGTTTTTTAAACTTTCTGTATGCATAAATTCATTATAATCATATCATTTTTCATCTTTTGTTGCTCATTCCTCTTGTGTTTTGATATTTGTATATAAAAAACGAGATCTTGGGAATGCTTTTAATATTTCTTAAAGATCTGTGCAATTAAAATTAAACCGTGAAGCAAAGGAATTAAAGTTTTATCAAAGTTATCCCTCTTGTATTAAGTCCTCATGCTACACATAAAAACTATTTATTAAAGTTTAATTCTATTTACAACTTAAATTAGAGTCTTTTTTTTAAAAAAAAAATTTATTTTTCAATTTGATGCGATCCCTAGAATTTGTTTTCTATCTCTTTTGCCTTTGTGGTTGGAAGTGATTGCTAGTGGTTGGTCTTGGGAGTACATGATCAACATTGGACATAGCTTATTGTGCTTCTTTGCTGTAATTAACCTATGTAAGCAACTCAAATTCTCTTAATTTTAAATTTAAATTTCAAGGGACAAAACTATATTGAACAATATTAGTTTCTTTGTAAATAGGGTGTTTGCCCAAGTGAGAATTTAATCAATCACCCTGCATACAGACTAAATATTAAGGTACTGCTTGGTTCACTGAAATTGAGTGGAATGAAACATTCCATCAAAATTTTCATTCCTATGTTTCGTTGATTTAAAAAAATAATGAAAAATGTATTGTAAATAGAATCATCATTCACTATTATAAGAGAATAATCATTTCGTAACCCTAAGGAAGGTGATGTAAGATTTATGAATTAACTGTATATTCAATTGTGTCCATTTACAAAGAGTTCATCAGTTTATATAGCCCTAAATCTATGACTAAAAAAGGAAATACTAACTAATTCTTATTTACACAATCATGCCATAGATACACAACATGCCATATATACAATATATTCTCACACCCCCGCTCAAACTCAAGGTGTTTTAGTAGAAAACACTGAGAGTTTGCTAAGAAGAAACTGAAACCAAGAGGTAGTGTGAGTCTTGGTAAAGAAGTCCACAAGTTGTAAAGCCGAGGAGACAAAAGGAAGCAAGATAGAGCTAGACTGCAAATGCTGTTGGACAAAGTGACAATCAATCTTAATGTGTTTTGTTCGTTCATAAAAGACAGTATTGTGGTCAATCTGAATAGCACTGTGGTTGTTATAGTAGAGAGAGGTCGGAGAAGACTATGGTATACCCAAATCCAAGAAAAGACAACGAAGCCAAACAAGCTCAGCAGTAATATGAGTCATAGCATGGTACTCAACTTCGATAGTAGAGCGAGCAACAACAGTTTGTTCCTTGTTTTCCAAGAGATCAAAGAATCGCCAAGAAACATACAGAAACCAGAGGCGGACTTACGCTCATTAACATCACCAGCCCAATCGAAATCAGCATAGGCCACCAAGTCTAAAGAGGAAGTAGAGGACAACAATAAGCCCTGAAAGATGGTACCCTGGAGATTACGAAGAATGCGAACCAAAGCAGCCCAATGGGTAGAGCGAGGAGCAGAAACGAACTGACTAACCACATGAACAGCATAAGCAAGATCAGGACGAGTGACAATCAAATACACTAAACAACCCACAAGCTCACGATAGAAAATGGAATCATCTAGAGGGACACCATCAGTAGAGTTGAGCTTCACATTAAGCTTAATAGAGGTATCAGAAACCTTAGTATTAGTAAGACCGACACGGTGAATAACCTCATTAGCATACTTAGCCTGAGACAGAAAATAACCCTTTGGAGAAGAGACAACCTCAATACCAAGAAAATACCGCAATAGACCCAGATCCTTCATTTCGAAGGTGCGGAAAAGATGTTGCTTGACCTTAGAGATAACAGAAGAGTTAGAGCCAGTGATGATCATATCATCCACATAGAGTAAGAGAGCAACAAAACCAGCCGATGTACATCTCAGAAACAAAGTAGAGTCGGAAGCAGAAGAATGAAACCCAAGTTCGGTAACAGCAGTCTGAAAGCGATCATACCAAGCACGAGGAGATTGCTTCAAACCATACAGAGCATGCCGAAGATGACAAACTGGCCCAGAGGAGTGGAGAAGGCCACATGGAGGACGTATGTAGACCTCCTCAGTGAGATGACCATTAAGAAAAGCATTCTTAACATCTATCTGATAGAGAGGCCAATGTCGAACAACAGGAACAAAAATCAAGGTACGGACAGTAGTCATCTTGGCAACAGGGGCAAATGTCTCATCATAATCAATACCATACTCTTGTGAAAAACCCTTAACAATCAAGCGAGCTTTATATCACTTGAGAGAACCATCAGAATGAGTCTTGACTTTATAGACCCATTTGCAACCAACTAGATTCTTGCCAGCAAGCAAATGAACCAACTCCAAAGTATTAGTCTTCTACAAGGAAAATAACTCATACTCCATAGCTTGAACCCAATTAGGATCTTGACAGGCCTCCGTGTAAGACTGAGGGTTTGAAAAAGAATGAATTATAGACAAAAAAGTACGATAAGAAGTAAAAAAACATGTATTAGACCAACTCAACCTGTTTGGAGGACGACACTTATGAGTAGGATATCGGTGTGCAATAGGATCAAAGTCATTAGAAGTAGGAGGATCAACAGCAAGGGTAGAGACAACTGGTAGAGAAGGAGCCTTGAGATGAGAATAAACTAACAACGAAGGAAGAGAAGAAGCAACCAAAGGTGAAGCAGGAGGAGAAGATGGAACAAGCTTAGGCAGAACAGTGGAGATGTACTCATCAGACGGGACCTCAGAAGGAAATGGATCAAGATGAACCAAATCCTCTTTGGAAACTGGGGCGATGAGAGAAGCAGGCTGAAAATAAGGTAGACATACGAGAAAGGCAATATGGTAGGAGACATAAAGGCGACGGGAAATAGGGTCATAGCAGCGATAACCTTTATGAGTGAGACTATAACCTAATAAGACACATAGGATAGATCGGGCACTAAGTTTGGTCCTATCTTTACAGGGTAAAAAGACAAAACAAGCAGACCCAAACACACGAAGGAGGGAGTAATTAGGAAGTTGGGAAAACAGAGGCTTATAAGAAGACCGACCAGAAAGAAGGGGGTTTGGCATATGATTGAAAAGAAAAGTAGCTGTAAGAACTGCCTTACTCCAAAATGGAGCCGGAATGGAGGCAAAGAGAATGAGAGACCTAGTTATCTCAAAAAGATGACGATGTTTACGCTCAGCTCAACCATTTTGGACAGGTGTATCTGTACAAGAAGTTTCGTGAATGGAACCCAATTTGGCCAAGTATTCACAGAATTCAGTTTTAGAGTATTCCCCATCCAAGTCAGACCGCAACAATTTAATAGTAGACCCAAACTGTGTAGTGACCATAGGCTGGAAAGTACGGTATATTTGGTAGAAGTCAAATTTATGAGTCATAAGATAAACCTAAGTGTAACGGGTGCAGTCATCAACAAAAGACACATAGTATGCAGAACCCCCTTTGCTGAGAACAGGAGAAAGGCCCCAAACATTAGTATGAACTAAAGAAAATGGTGTATCAGATATAGAAGTACTTTTATGAAAAGGTAAGGCTATCATTTTGGCAAGTTTACACCGGTAGACGCGCCAGTGGGCTTCGCTCTACAATTCGGACTCCCTTTTTGTTTGTTGCGGTTCTTAATCTGAACCAAAGAGTCCAACTCTGGCAAATCGTTTTGAGAAAAAAACAGATTTTGAAAAGAAGTGCCAAACATGGACTGCTTTGCCAGATACAGAGTCGCCACCTAAATATTTTTTAATGGGGAAATTTAGGAAACCCTGACTCGGTGCCAAAGGCCACGTGTCTGTCATCACCAAAGTTGTCTTGGCTCGAGAGCTTGGGTACGATCGGGGAAGGTCAGCTATGAGCACCCCCTTTCGCCCGGTCCGAAGACCGGCCTCTACTAACCGTGATATCTTGTTTTGAAAACGTTTATGTGTTCTTATTCCAGTTATTAGCCTAGAATTACTATGTTATGCGCACAGCAAACAAGTATAGACTAGATCGCCTAATTTGGAAATAAGCATTGCATATCCGTTTGTTTTGAAAACAGTTTTGAAATTGCTACTCGCGAGTAGGCTAAAATACGGATTTCAACGAGTTATTCCAACTCAAACAATCCAACCTTCACCCACAGGCATTCAGGCAGTTTATAACACGTAAGCAATTAGTCTCATGGTAATCATGCTGTTATGGCAACACTCACACGCATGAGGTATGCTAAAGCATAAATGCTTACCGAGTACTCCAAGCCAAAACAGAAACTAGTTAGTAATCATATGCATGATCCTAGTTCATGTTAAGATGGCTAATGCAACACATGCAACTACAATAGGCTCGGCTATTCTAAGATGGCATATGATGATGCTACAACTAACACGTATTCAACTTGGAATTGAAGTACAGTGCAGTTAGTATGATGCGCCGAGCCCGATGCATGCAAGACAAATGTACGGATGCACGCATGCACGCATGCATAGCATAAGGTATGCTAAATTAAATATGCCCTAATACTAACCATCGAAAGCAGGTAAGTAAAAGGGAGAAAGAAGTGGGGGTTGGAAGACATGCACACACGCACCCACACTTATTACAAATTCGCCCTCGCTCGGAGGAACCAAAAGAATAATACAGGCCGAATAAATAATTAACTACTCTAGCTAATTAAATATTACAAAACTCTATTTAATTAATTAACAAATTCACTAAGCTATGGAAAGCAGTAAAAGGCCTCGGGAAGAGGGATGCACGCATGCTCGAATTTGCTTCGCCCAGAAATTCATTGCCATGACACATGTTGCCTCTGTTTTCACTGTTTGGCACCTCTGAAGACTTCACAAGTCCCAAGGTATGCTCTCTGCACACTGCGGAGTGCCACCGGCTAGGAGGAATGTCCATCGGCTATGGGAAATGGTCACCGGCCGCTGATGAAGTTATCAGCCATTGATGAATTGCCGGTCGGCACTGTATGTAGCCGACCGGCCAAAACTTCCTGCAGAAACCTATTTGACAGCAGCAGAGGGCAAACAAGGCATGGCAATGTATTTTCAAAGCAATGTTTGCACCACCACACTCCATATCATGTTTAAGACTCAAGGGAGTGTGGTGCTCGACCCTCGGGCCACCAATCACGCATTTCGATGCATGATGGCCAAAGAGTCAAGTATGCATTTCAATGTCAAATGCAATGTACACAAAACATACAAGGGACCCAACCTCAATCATGGTTGATCAAGAAGCGAGGCAATGCACAACAATGCACATGCGACCTAAGCATGCAAGCAAGCATACAAACATGCAATGCAACTACATGGCACACACAATGCTAACAACATAACATGCACAATGCATTGAAACATGGCATACATAATGCAAGATGGACTTACACCAATGTGAGTGGACCTCAGCCGCACTCACATCAGTGGCCATAAGATGAAAATGGGACGCTCGAAATGCGTGCACGTATGCACACAAACCGAGGACCGAACCTAAGGCACGAATGCCACTCTAACAAGACATGGCAAGACATGGAATATGGCATACTATCATGCAAATTTCGGAGGCAAAATGAGATGCAAAACAGCCCCGAAACATGGCAAAATGGTACCCGATGCATGGAACGAGTCCCGAAACATGAAATTAGGCATACGGAATGACCTATAGCTATGCAATGCATGCATAATTTGAACATGAAGTGTAAGACAGAGGCAAGACAGTCCCAAAACATGCATATTTCCAGTTTAAAGCAAGGCCAAACAGTGGGCACAAATGGGCCTAAACTAGCATACAAAAATGGCCCCGAAAGCGAGATAATGAAGCAACTAACAAATTCTGGCCCCAAACAGAGAAGGGCCCTTCTACAATGTTGAAGAGGGGCCCAAAATATGATGTTTTACAGTTTATGACGAACCATAAAAACAAACACAAGTATGGCAAAATTCTCATGCAAGAAAGGGGCCAAAATGGAGACAGAGAAGCAACTGATGCATTCTGGTCCCAAACAGGTAAGGGCCCTTCAACAATGTTGAAGAGGGGCCCAAAACATGACCTTTCACAGTTTATGATCAGACCCAAAACAGTGTACAAATATGCTCAACATACAATGCAAGATATGGCCTAAAAGAGAGGCTACAACACAAAGTATACAAAAGATGCTCCAAACCGCAATAGACCCTTAATGAAATATGGAGAGGGGGTCAAAATAGGGCCATTTTCAGGTCGTACCAAAGTCCAAAAATAGAAGTACAATAGGCTAATAAATCATGCAAAAATGGGACCAAAAGATGGATATCAAAGCAAGTGGCACATGGAGGATTCAAACAGTGATAAGCCCTTCTACAATGTTGAAGAATGGCTCAAAATAAGCCTATTTACAGTTTACATCATGCTTCAAAACAGATTATACATAGGCCTAAAATGCTACACAAGAAATAGGCATACAAGAGGGATAATGAAGCAAGTGAAAAATGAGGGCCTTAAACAGAGAAAGACCCTCAATCAAACATGAAAAGGGACTCAAAATAAGACTATTTTCAGTTAGGGTCGGAGCCCAAAGATGCTTGCAGGCAAGGCTTAGAAATGAAACAAAGAAAGACTAGTTTAAGGGAAATAGATGCTTACCCTTGAAGAACAAGTCTTTAGCAACCTTTTGGTCCAAAAATCTGAGCTTCTAGCCTCTGAAGATCAGCCTCAAGGTGTTTGAATGGATGATGGTGGTGTTGTGCTAGGGGTTGTAGTGCAATAGGCCAAGAACTATGGAGTTTTGGAGGCAAATGAGTGATATAGAGAGAGATGGAGGGTTGTATGTATGTATATCAGATATATATGTCTTCTCTCTGGTTTTTTTGTTCAACCAAAACAATGGAGGAGGAGGGGCTCATTATATAGACAAGATAATGGCTAAGCTTCTAAGACAAGCTTGCTAAAAGGGCTCAAGGCTTATTCAAGAAGCCAAGCAAAGGGACCAAGGCTTCTTGAGGAAGCCAAGCAAAGGGCTCAAGCTTCCTCAAGAAGCTTGAGGAAATGGGTCAACCTTCTAGAAGAGGTTTGGGGCCAAAAGGGTGGAAAGGTGCAAAACAACCACACATGTGCATAGAGGGGTCGGGTCTGTGCACTCCAGCCGGCACAGCTGGCATGCACCATGCCTGCAAGAGTCAAAAGGGTCAAACCGGCCAAGAAAAAGGGTCATCGGCCAAATAAATGGCCGATCGGCACAATATTTGGCCAACCTGCTATTTATGCTAGCCGGTCGGCTAAATGTCTGGCCGGTGGATGGCCGGTAAGGTCAAAAAATGGCCGGTTTGTATCCAAATTGAAGCCCCGGAAGTTAGCTTTCCAATGGCGCAAACCTTGCATTAAAATTCCTCCTATGCAAAAAGTTATGCCCTTTTTGGTGAAGCCACGCAGATTTGATCCAACCGGGATGATGCCCAACTTCAACCAATCATATCTCCCACTCCCGGACTTGGCTCTAGGAGATTCTTGAGTAAAAAATGAAGCCCCGGAAGTCTTCTTTCCAGTGGTGGTGGCCTCATAGCTCAAATCCAAGTGTATAGACAGATGAGCTTGATTTAGCGAGGACTACTCGCCCCTCTCTTAGCAATTCTTGCCTATCTTCTTCTCCAGCCTGTTTTCTCCCCTCTTCTCCTCTTTTCTTCAACTTCAAACCCCTAAGCAAGGTGTTTTGAAATTTTTTTCAAAGATTTCATCTCTCTTTCGTTAATTCCCACTTTGTCCTTACTCGGTTCATCGAAAATCGCATCATTTGACAAAATGTGAGCCTCAGAGCATCGTAGGAATTTTATTTCAAAAAAGTTTTGAAAGAGAGGGTTTTAAGGTCTAAAAACCATCCAAAATAGCTTTGGTCCAAAATAGGGTGTGAAGTTGAGATTTGTCTCTCTCCTTGCTGAGGAAACCGGACATGTGCCCTGCACACCTTTCTCCAACAAGTAAACCATCAGTAACGCCCGGTCAAAAATGGGGTGTCTACAACACCCCTGACATTCAGTAAGTTCACTAGGAGCAACTTTACCTAATATACCCAACTGAACTAAAGACCGTAGGCGATCAGCAGACAAATGCCCTAATTTAAAATGCCACAAGTAGAAAGGACTAGACAAAGAATCTAACTGAAAAGAGGAAAAGGTAGTCTGAGAGGTTGCTATAGGCAAATACAAGCTCTTCACCACATAAAGCTCTCTAACTCTACGGTCCCAATCTACTGCTTAGACATCCGATCCTGCACAAAACAAATAGAAGCAGAAAAAATAACATCAAAACCAGACGCATCAAGCTGACTAATAGATAATAAATTGACAGATAACTGAGGGACATAAAAGACAGATGGAATAGAGACAGTAGACATAGCAGACGGTAGGACAGACCCAACAGACATAACAGACATACTAGACCCATTAGCAGTATTGACAGTAATAGGAAAGGGAGAAGGAGTATAATTTTGAAGTAAGAAGAGATGGGGAGTCATATGATGAGAAACACCAGAGTCAAAAATCCAGACAAATGAAGAAATACCTGAACAAGATCCAAGCAAACCTGAATGAAGAGAGGAAACAATGAAGGCAAATGGAGATAGCTGAGAGGTAGACAATATATACTGACGCTGACTAATCAGTGTATGCTGAAGCTGACTAATCAGTGTATGCTGAAGCTGACTAATCTGAGCAGTCAAGGAAGCCAAGTCAGGATCAGAAGCCAGAGCAGATGCAATAGAATCGGCGGGAGGCCGAACGGTACTCAGAGGAGAAGCGCAGACCTTGATCAGAAACTGTTGAGAAGACGAGACAAACACAGGTGAAGCAGACAAACATCCCTTCTTGGGACAGTGATATTTCCAATAGCATCGCTTATAGTAAAAGGCACACTCATCAAATGCCAGAGACATTGTAATAATCAAAGAGATTAGGGGTTCAAGTGTAAGAAATCCAAAATAGAGCAAAATAGTCAAACCAGGGGTCAAAGGGTGATGAATAGACAATTGAGGGGTTTAAGTGTAATAAACCCAAAATATAACCAAAATAGTGTGAAGTTAGTGAAGCAGAGATTAAAGTCACGAACTAAGAGAGACTGAAGAAGAACCAGTGAGAGGAGATCAGCTATCGAAGCACAGTGACCACGTCGAACAGATGGGTTTACCAAATGGGTTACCCAAGACGACCAGACAGAGAAGACAACCAAATAGAACCTTGGTGGAGAAGAGGAGATCAGCTATCGTCGGCGAGATGGAAAAGAGAAGGAGCAGACTTTCGAGCGAGGCACGAGAGAGGTAGAGACAGACAACCAAAGTCCTCTTGACTCAGATGAGCTGCGATGAGGGTCTTCTACGAGGGTTTCTCTTGGTTACGAACCAGAGATACGAACCAGATGACCAGACAAAGGACGACTAGCAACTCAGAGGGATTCTGATAAGGAAGACGACACAGAGACAATTTCTAGGGTTTCGGCTCAGAGACGGCTCTGATACCATGTAAGATTTATGAATTAACTGTATATTCAATTGTGTCAATTTACAAAGAGTTCATCAGTTTATATAGCCCTAAATCTATGACTGAAAAAGGAAATACTAACTAATTCCTATTTACACAATCATGCCATATATACACAACATGCCATATATACAATATATTCTCACAGGTGATGTAGTAGAATAAATAAGTTGTGTGTTAAATAGCCTATTAGTTATAGCTAAATGATAGTTTATATAAATAGGTGATGTAATACTATTGTACTTGGTTTTTCGATTAAAGAATATACATTGTGATTGGAGTAGAATTTGGTTCGTCTCTTTAGCCCTTAAGGGTTTTAGCCTTAATTGGGGCATTTGTATTCTCTCTCTCAATTTGTTTCTTGATTTGTATTTAGATTGCATTATTTGGTATCAAGCTTTTGTATATCAACATGATGACCGATATACATCCCAGTCCCTTATCAAGCAATAAAGGGATGATCAAACGGTACGTGGTGATCAGGATCCAAGAGTTGTGTGTTCCTAACCTAATAAAGCCCACATCTAGCAAGTCATCCAGGATATCAAGTGGCAAACACAGGGATTTAAACGAACCATTGTTTCTTGTTCTTTGTTACGTCTTTCCAGTTTACCAAGTGTATCTTTCTTTTCAACTCAAAATCCCCCTCAAAGGAAAGTTGCTTGTATCTTGTCTAGTTCCTTTGCAACACATTCGGGTAGTTTGAATAGAGACATATAGTAGACTGACACGCAAGATAGCACAAATTTAATTAGTGTTACCCTTCCAGCAAATGATAACAACCTTCTTTTCAATCTAGCTAACTTTCTTTTGAAATTATCCATAATTGGTCCCCGAGTCAGTTTCTTACTTGGATTAGCACCTAGTGGCATGCCAAGGTACTTCAAAGGTAGCTTCTGACTTAAACAGTTTAGTTTTGAGGCAAAGTTATCTACCAAATCATCAGTTACACCCACTCCACACACTAAATTCTTGTGAAAGTTAGTATTTAGTCTAGAAACAACCTCAAAACACCAAAGTATTCTTTTAACAAATACAATTTCAGACCACTTAGCTTCACAAAATATGATTGTGTCATCAGCAAACTGAAGGTGGCCAATGTTAGGACTACTAGAGCCAACTGAACACCTCTGATAATACCCAACTTTTTTGCTCTTGATAGAAGTAGGTAGGGATGTTCACAGGTCGGATCGGCTCGGGTTTACCCTTCACTTGTCAGCTGAACCGACACAATTGGGTTACAAAATCTTTCAACCATTATCGATCGAACTATGATTTGAAATCAACTGAATCAAACCTCTTGGTTTGGTGGTCGGTTCGAACGATTTTGAATATCTATTAGAGAATGAAGGCAAAGAAAGAAAAATTAACCAAAAAATGATATTTAAAGTTCAAATCACAAAATCTTACAACTTATTCATAGACAGATTTGTGAAAGAGAGACTCTGGAAGAAAGAAAATTGTGAAAATAGGACAGAGAGGGGAGATTCACCGTGCTACTACCATCGTCATCTCTAACACCCTCCGTCATCGCCCATCGCTACCACCATCGTCCATTGCTGCCATCATTGTCTCAAACTTCTGGTCTTATGCTCTTAGCTAATGAAAGAGAGGACAAAAGAGAAGATTAAAGACTTGAATTGAAGGAAAGAGATTGAGAGGGGGTTTAGGGTTTCAATTGTTAGGATTTAAGGTTTCTCTTGGTTACAGAAGAAAAACAAAGAGATGTTAGAAGAGACAACTAAGTTGGGATTCTTGGGAAATAAAAAATGACCACACCATTTAAGGCGGTGTGTGCATTAACCCAAGGGGTTGTGGCACTTTGGTAAGTGTAATAACCCCAACCTCTGATTAATGTTAATCCGTACTTAATTATGTCTGACAGTAATTTAGAAGGAATCCAGAATTAATTTGCATATGTATTGCATTATTTTTGTGTTTCTATCTGTTTGTGATAAAACGATCTGTTCATGTTTTGACTTTGAACTGCGAATTGAAAGCCTTATCGGCGCCCGAGTCTGAAATTGTTTAGTGTTTTAGACTAGTTAGAATATATGTGATTTAATGGTATGTTTAATTAGAATTTGATTTGGTATGATTAAATTAGAATAAATAGTGTTAAATTACATTAGATGGCTTATTTACCAAAATACCATTGGGTGGACTTTTCTAGACCAATTGTTTAGTCTTGATTTACACTTGTTGGCATCATTTTCATCCATCCTCCTAGACTAAACTGTAAGAAAGAGGGAGAGTGAGAGAAATTTGGTTTCATCAAGAATTTGGCTTGGAAATTTGAGGATTTGTAGAAGAACTACACAATTGAGCTAGCACACCTTGAACTCAAGACTTAAGGTAGGAGAATCATCTTCTTGATTGTGAATTTAAGATTAATTCATGCATGGTTCATGAGACATTAGTGATTTAAGTCATGAATTGGTTGAAAATGTTGATTTGAGGCTTAAATCATGCATGCATGTCTACATTCTTGAATTGTGAGGTTGTTCTCATAGAATCCTCACATGCATGTCCATATTTTTGTTATAGTCCATGAATTCATCCTATTCTTGAGCTTAATCTTGCTTTGGATCATGTTTTGGAGCATTGGAAGTCATGAGAATTCATGCATGTTACATTTAAGTTTTGTTCTTGAAGTTTTATTTGAAATTGTGTTTAGTTGACCCACCTTTGGGCTTTGATTTTACAAATTGATCTTTGAAACATCTTATACTATGAGTTTACAAGTGTTTTGCAGAAAATGGGCCCAAAGGGTTGAGATTTGAGGTGTTGAATGCTTGGTTTGAGCTTGGGAGGCAAATCTGGAAATTCCAGAATTTGGCTTCCTCGTTCGAGCGAAGGATTCCACGCTCGAACGACCATCATTTGTTCAGAGCTTCGCTCGAGCGAAGGAATGGTAGCTCGAGCGTAAATTGCAAGCTCTCAGGTTTTTGGTGCACGCAGACGCACGCTCGAGCGATGAGACCTACGCTCGAGTGAAGAGCTGTGTCTCACGCTCGAGCGGGCATCGAGCGAGCATCGAGCATAAAATTTCAACAACCAGTACTTTTGCATTTTTACAGACCGCTCGAGCGAAGGAGTCTACGCTCGAGCGACCCCTCTGTTTTGACAAGCTCGCTCGAGCGAAGGAAGCTACGCTCGAGCGAGACCCCTGTTTTCAGCAAGTTTTGAAAAATATTTTCCAAGGCATCTTTGCATCCTCATTCCATCCTAAGCATTCCTAGACCATGTTTAAGGCTCCATAGTGAGGATTAAGCATTAGAAACACATTAAGAGCCAACGAAGTAAGTTTTGTACAATTAGAACGTGTGATTCAAGTGTGTGTCCGTTATGTGTTATGTAGGTCACGTGTCGCGTATCGTGTGATCAATCTGCTTCGTCTGTCTGTTTCAAGGCCAACTATGAGTAATAACTTAGTAAAGTTATGTTCAAACTGTATCTACTTTCTGTGTGATAAAACAAGATCTGTTTTTCCAAAATGATATGTTCTGTACAATGAATGATTGTTCAATTTCTGATATGTATTCGTGACATCCTTAGCATCATGTGATATCTGTTAGCTCTTACCCGGTATCGGAGGTTCCTTTATGGAACTTATTTCTGTTTGCACTCTGTTACCCGTACCGGAGGCCCTGTCACGGGGGCTCAGCTTCTGTTCTGTTGCCCGGATTCGGAGGTTCCTTTATGGAACTGGTTATTCGTAACCTCACGTGTATACGTTCTGTTCTGTTCTGTTATGTTCTGTTAATGCTAATGGATGTATCACGTAAACTTAATCATGGCTTATGATTTCTGTCTATATATGATCTGGAAAAATGATGAATTTGATACAAATCTGAATTATGATTTCTAAATCTGTACGAACTCATTCATTGAAAACCTTTACTCTATTATTATTCACTGGGCTTTCGCTCACAGTTTATATTATGTATGTAGGTGAGCCGGCACATAACCAGGGCCAGAGTTGACGACCTTCTGTTCTGTTTTTGTCAGCCAACTGTTGTGTCTCCCGAGGAGGTTCTGAACGAAGCCTTATGCCATGGTTGTTTTTGTATTCATGCTAGTCTTGGTGTATGCTCTGTAATGTTAGGTCTTGGAAAGTACATTCTGTAAATACCTTGTAAATATTGTGTACCTGGACTGGCATGTTTATATATATATAAATAAGTTTTGAAATGTTCTGTCCCATGTACGTCATCACAGCTCATTGGACCTTATCTATTTTGTATTATTGCTTCCGCAGCCCCTTATTATTTGCTAATCTGTTCAGAGGCCTTTGGTAATCCACGGATTACTGGGCGGTTACGGTGCTAAACCTACAGGGGCGGGTTTGGGTCGTGACAGTAAGGTTTTGGGGCATAAGCCCTGATGTCTTAGGTTCTACACTCCCCGGGGCCAACTCCCAGGGGTTTGGTGTAGTGGTCCTAGGACAGCCCTCTAAGTGCTGGACGAACCATATCCAGAGGTTGGATGTGGGGTCGAATCTTGGCAGCTGTTGTCACGACCGCGTACGTCGCCGTCCGTCTAGGCGGAGCCAGGGCTTGGGCGTGGGTGCATGGTGTGTGAGGTTGGGTTCAGCTTGTCCAGCCCAATACTAATTCTTTTTGGGCCAAAAACATTTGAACTTATTTTTATTTTTTGGAAAATAAAAATCTGTCCTGTTTTTGGTTTAAAAATTCGGTTGGAACTCTTCAAATTTTTTGTATAGGTTTTATATCAGTCCAAATTCAAATTTGTTCAAATTTAAACCCAAATAGTTCTGTATTTGTTCAAATTCAAACTCAACAGGTTCAGTACTTATTCAAATAGGTTTGCTACCTATTTAATTCAAATTGAAAAGGTACCACTGCATCTATAAATAGGCAGTCCTTCATTTGGATTTTTCACTTAAATTTTTCGTCCAAATTTTTCCATTGCTCTCTCTGCATTTTGTTGCATTATTTTCTTGTGAGAAATAGTGTAAACATAAAGTGTGTTCGTTATGCGAATAATTTGCAGTGCTGCTATTATTCGTAGTTGATTATTTATCCTGGGAGATAAACGTCCACAATCTGAAAACACCGTGGAAAGGACGAATCCGTTTTAAGGATACAATGTTAAACATTAGACTTAATCAAAAATTTGTTCAAGAAATTAATTTGGTAAATAATTAATTTACTTTTGTTTTATTTTTTTCTGTTTCAGATTTTGATTTTGTTTTTATAACAAAATAAAAATCTGTTTTTTATTTTATATTCTGGTTTGATTTTTGTAATCAAACAATCTCTCTCATTTTCTTTATTTCTTCTGTTTGTTGTTAAATACACAAATCTAATTTATTCTTAATACAGTAAAAATTGTCCAACAATACTCTCATTAATCTTTCAAATATCAGTTCTTATTATGACTTATTTATTTGTAAAGATCCAATGAATGAAATAAAAACTTGCACCATTAAACTATGTTTTTCGACAGATGCTATAGATTAGTCTATCTTTCTTTTGTTTTTTTTTTGTTTTTGTTTTTTTTGCTCTCTCTTCAATTACCCTCCTACTCTTCCTCTTGATTCTAATTACTCTGAATCCATCTCTATGTCATCTACTTACATTTTGTGGGTAAATGTCTACACCATTTACGTACATTTTTTGTAACGTCCCAAATTTCTAGCCCAAATGATAATACAACAATCATGGATCTTTCAAGGAAAACCGAATATAAATTTCCAAACTTACATTACATGATATAATAGTTCTTCATGCATCAATACATTAATCTAACAACAAATAAATAAACAAATAAATACCCCCAAGGGGTTTACAAGTCTCCAAGGCTTGAGCCTGGTTACACAAAACGGTTATTCAAACCCACACAAACGCAGCCCTTGGCTTACACACAGAGTCACAGCAAAATGAGAGTATTGTACTCTCAACATACATACTTCCACGCCCCTAGTTTGGTGGGATCACCACATCTTTTCTTGCACAAAAATCCTGTAGGGTGAGCATAAAGCCCAGTAGAAAATTCTTAACAAAGTATATACATTTTATAAAAGTCTCAAGAGATGAAATGCACATGCCATGCTATGCCCTTTTTGAAGATAAATCACATTTTTATCTTTTGAAAACCATCATGCTCAATGATATTATGCAATTTCAATTGTTCAAAACTTAACAATTTATTTCAAGGGCGTAAATACGATTCTGGTAATCCCTAGGTCGGTGTCTGCAAGTAGACTATACAAGTACTACCAATTTGTCATTTTTACCAACATTGACTGGAAGGCTCGACACCTATAATCTGTCATTTTTACCAGTATTAACTGGAAGGCTCGACATCTATTCAATTTCATCTACACCACCTGTCAAGACTTACCACCGTATTTACCCCAAAACTAATTCATAGAAACTTGTTTTTCAACATTCTTTTCTCAATGTAAGTTTTCAAATCAACTTTCAAAATTTAATATAATCAAATGAATTGATATGCCAATAACACAAGATGAATATAAATACTTTTATTCCAATTCATCATCCAATGAATAACACAATTCCCTCTTTTCAAGTATCCTCAATAATTAGTCATTTCAAGACTATTTCAACGTTTTAAACAATAATTTCCAAAATGAACAACAATTCTCATATTCTCTGAAATTCATCATTTATATAAATATAAATAAGAAATTTTCCAAACATCCATTTATTTTGACACACAAAATAAATATAACAATATCATTCATGGATTTTCAGTCTCTTAAAAAAAAATCCCCAAATTCTAGGTTTTCTCACCAAAACTATACAACTCAAATCTTTTGAAAGAAAACTTTCCAAAATCATCTTTTCTTCAATCAACGAAGATCAAAACCCATAAGATCATTTTAAAAGAATAAGAGACAAACCTACTTTCAAAATCGCTCAACTTCTTGAATTAACAATCAATTTTCAAAGCCATCGATAGATGATTTCGAAAATCATCTAGATCTTGCAAAAACATATATATATATATATATATATGTAACTCTAAGAAAATCCCTACCTCAAGTTTTGAAGAAGAAATGAGATAAAACCCCCAAAATCAACGGTGTCCAAACTCAATCTTCACCACACACAACAAAGCCCTCGAAGAGCTAACCAACTTTGATGAAGGACTTAGGTCCAAATCCCAAAGGATTTGAAGAAATCAAAGATCTTGTGAGGTTTTTGGTAGGAAATGTAGAGAGAAGGGAGAGGAAATGTTTTTAGAGAGAGAGAGATATACAAAAGTGATTCAACTTCAGCCCAAAGAGAGAAGAAAAGGGAAAAAAATTCGGATCTCACCAACCCATCGCACCTCACTCCCGCACCTGCCTTTTTAGCAGTGTGCAAGTTGTGCTCTCCCTTGAAATCCGCACGTGCGGCTTGCTCTCTCGCTTGAGCGGACAAGCAACTTCGAATGCATTTTACATTTTTGTTTTGGGGGTGCTGCCCCTCAACCTCGCTAGGGCGCTGCCCTAGGACCCGCCAAAGGGCGCTACCCCCTAGACCCCCGCGAGCTAATCAGGCAGCTCGACCCCCGACATACTCAGTGAAGTGGCAAAAATAGGGATCGCTACATTTTTTACATTTATACTATTATTATACATGTGAAGGATGGAGGTGGTGTAGTCTACCCTCTGTCATGGTATTTTTTTTCTTTCAAAAAATCCATCCAATGGGATAACTCTCGTTATTGTTTTTTGGTTTGTTTTTCTTCGCCACGAAAGGGGGTAAATATGTAATATTAAGTTAATATCTACATTAAAATAAAACTTCTTGCTGGGTTAACTGTGAGTACAAGTCTCTTTTCAATTTAAAAAATAATACGACGCGCATCGCTTGGGCTCAAATAGCCATTGTTGTTAAAGAAATGAGACTCTAACAGCATAGATTACCATAACGATTGGAAAATCTATTAGTTCAGTGTGGGATTGCAACCACATCGAGATCAATTGTCTACAAAAATGATTTAATTAATATTTATTTGTATGATTTAAATTGTCTAGGCTATAAAATTATCCTTTCACATATCAAATTATAATTTGACTAATACTGATTTGTACAAAGTTACTCTGGTCCAAAAGAGGTTTGAAGTTACTCCGGTCCCGAAAGTAAGCTCGGTCGTCACACACAAAGTTATCCCGGTCGGAACCACGTTATTGGTTATCTCGGTCGAAATATACCCTGGTTAGCACTAGGAAAACCGAGGTAAAAGCAGTGAATGGAAGAGCCGAGCTAAAGTTATCTCGGTCTAGTCTGCGGCTTAACATAGCCATGCTTACCTCGGTCATATTGGAGTCCGACCATGGTAGAACCATATCACTTGGTTTAAGCAGTGAGGAGGGTGTTGAAAGATAAGCATTATCTTTCAGGAGTATGACTCCTAGGAGGACTCTGCATGGAGGAGTAAGAGTCCTACTAGGATTGTGCCACGCGGAACCTATAAAAGCTTACAACATCACCTATGGAGAGGTAACACAACTTTGATTCCCGAATTCATAGAGCTTTTTGTCTATTTGTCTATTTTGCTGACTTAGGCATCGGAGAGGTATCTGGCACACACCCGCCGGCTAGCTCACGTTTGTGCTTTCAGGGAGTAAAGCGATGACATACGGAGGAGCGCAATCTTGATCAACAGGATTATACGAGAAGGTTTATTTCTTTCCCGTACAATTGGCGCCGTCTGTGGAAATTCAGACAAGAACAAAACCTCTTGATCAAGCTCTTCCTCTTTAGAATCAATGGCGCACAGCGAAGATTTGCCACAGTCCGCCATTGACGGACAAACACCTGAAGGGGGTGCGAGGCGCGAAGGTCTGCCTTCTATCCCTCCTATGGCAGACTTGGAGCCACAGTGACAGAATCCTAGGAGGGATGCGAGAGGGAGAAGGCGGACTAACAGCCCCCGTCACTCTCGTTCACAAAGTCTTGAGAAACAAAGGCGAAGGATTGATCCTCAAGTTCTGGAGGACCGCGTGAAGGAGCAGGACGAATTGATACGACGGATGGCGGCGGACATGGAGATTATGAAACGCCAGATGAAAGGAAAAGGAGTGGCGACAGGAGAGGGGCGCAAAAACAAGACGCCCCCTCGCCATTCAGAAGACTGTGGTAGGTATACCACGCCATTACAAGCAGAGAGTAGAAGCCTCAGGACAGGCGACACTCAATCCAGAACCTCCAGGACTCGTTGCTCCAGGTCTGAGAGAATGAGGACTGAGAGGTCGTATACTAAGGAAAGCACCTATCGGCCCTCGTGCACACACCAAACATCATCCAGATAGACGGAGTTGCCAAGATCATCCGACTTACGGACCGTGCTGAAAGAAAGGGCATGATGGAAGGAAGATAATAGGGCACGCGACCCTCGCAGGGTATCTGCCCTTCAGCGGTTGGCTCCTCGGACGCATGGAAGCGTCGAGGTTGGAATGCCATTACCGCGTCCTGCCTACGAACCAACGGACAAAGCATTAGCGAGGCTACAGACCTCGCTGTTCGTTCCGGCAATCGAAAACGCACCCCTACCTTCAGGCTTCCTCCAGCCCAAATTCACCACGTACGAGGGAAAGACAGATCCCTATCTGCACCTGAGCCACTTCCGCCAGGTTATGGCGGTATATCGTCGAAACGAGGCTTTGATGTGCATCCTCTTCCCATCAAGCCTTGGCGACCTAGGCTTGACTTGGTTCAAAAAACTTCCAGAAGGCAGCATAGCCTCCTGGACGCAATTGGTGGAAGCGTTCGTAACAAGGTTCAGAACAAACACCAAAACGCCAGTGGAGATTGACCAGCTTCTCTCCATTGACATGGGCGACAATGAGACACTTAGATCCTACAATAGTCGCTACTGGGAGACCTTCAACCAGATTGGGGATTGTCCTACCAATCTTACCATCGCATAGTACAAAAGGGGCTTTCCAGTTAGGAACAGACTAAGGGACTCAATCACTATGACGCCACCTCTAACGATGGAGGCCTTAATGGAAAGAGTGCACCAGCACATTAGGGTGGAAGAGGATGGCGCCCGTGCTAAAGCAAAGTCTAGCACGACCGAAGTACCAGATAAAAAGACCGCGGCTAAGGTCAACGCGGTAGAACGTCCGAACAAAAACGGACGAGGCAGACGGGACAACGGAGAAGACCATGATAAAAGATGGTTGAGAGTCCGCACTGCCATTACCACGGTATTCAAAAAGCCAATCTACCGGATTCTAAGCGAGATACGCGATGAACCTTTCGTCAGATGGCTTGCTAAGCTAGGAGAGGCTCAGAAGGACTACGACGAAAGATCACGGTGCACCTTCCAAAAAAAAAGGGGCACCACACTGAAAATTGTACACCATTGAGACAGCATCTAGAGGAGTTGGTGGTAGCCGGTCACTTGGACAAATACATTGAAGGAGGAGCGCAGCCAGCTCTCTAGAATGACAACCACCCGAACGGAATGCCAATCGACACCCCACCTCAAGGCGTGATAAACGTAATACATGGGATATGCGAACCTGAGTGTGTATGTGAGCTCAGGGGCATGATCAAAAAGGCTGAGCACTTAAGGGAGGTTCTAAGTGCACAACCCACAATCAAGAAAGGAAAAATGGAAGCCACCAATGTCATCTCTTTTTCAGACAGAGACTTGGCAAGGATATACTGCCCTCACAACGACGCGCTGGTCGTCACACTCCGCGTCAAGGATTACGACATCAAGCGGATTTTCATAGACCAAGGTAGCTCGTGTGAGATAATGTACTACGACACCTTCAAACAATTGAAATTGGAGGACAAAGACTTGGCACCAGTTGTATCCCCCCTGATCGGATTAAACTCAATGCCAGAGTGGCCAGTCGGCAAGATTATCCTTCCAGTCAGGGCAGGAAGCGTGACAAAACAAGTGGAATTTTGGGTGTTGAAGGTCCCTTCCACTTACAACATAATCTTGGGAAGAACATGGCTGCATGCCATGCGAGCAGTAGCTTCATCCTACCATCAAGTAATGCGATTCCCCAACAGAGCCGGGGTAATTGAAGAAGTCTTTGGAGACCAAATTATGTCCAAACAATGCTTTGTCACGGTTAGTGGCAGCCGCGCTGCCAAGGGATATGTTCATTCGGTGGAAGAACCTGAGAGCAATGAACTGTTCGCAGATGTCGGCAAAGCAGCTGATCAAAAAGCGATGGAAGACTTGGTAGAGGTAAGAATAGATGAAAAAAACCCGGATAAGTTCTTTTTGCTCGGTTCGTCGTTGACCAGCACTGAGAGATTAGAGATCTTGGAATTCTTGACCTCTAACATCGAAGTATTCGCCTGGACACCCTACGACATGCCAGGCATTGATCCAAACTTCATCTGTCAACAACTCAATGTCCACCCATCCGCCAGACCAATCATTCAGCGTACTCGCAGATCGACACTTCACCACGCCGAGATAGTGGCGGAAGAAGTGGGAAATCTGCTAAAGGCAGGAGCTATCAGAGAGGTGCACTACCCCAGATGGATTTCCAACACAGTCGTGGTGCCAAAGAAGAATGGCAAATGGCGTGTCTGCGTCGACTATAAGACAGTCAACAAAGCATGCCCAAAGGACAGCTTCCCCCTACCACGGATAGATCAACTGGTAGACCTAACAGCGGGACACAACCGACTTAGCTTTCTTGATGCATACAGAGGCTACCATCAGATCGCCATGTACGAACCAGACCAGGAGGTCACGTCCTTTACAACTCCAAGAAGACTGTATTGCTACAAGGTCATGCCCTTTGGTCTAAAGAACGTAGGGGCAACATTTCAGAGAATGGTCACCAAGATGTTTGAGCCGTTGTTAGGCAGAACAATGGAGGCTTATATCAACGACATGGTGGTCAAGAGCAAGGATAAGAACGACCATCTAAGGGACCTAGGTGAGATGTTCCACATTCTGAAGAGGCACAAGTTGCGCCTTAATGCATCTAAGTGCGCGTTCAGTGTAGGATCTAGCAAATTCCTGGACTTCCTGGTGACCAACCGGGGTATAGAGGCAGACCCCTCCCAGATCAAAGCTATTCAGGATCTGGAGAGGCCTAACTCAGTAAAAGAAGTGCAACATCTCACCGATATGGCAGCTGCACTCAACCGATTCATTAGCCGGTCGTCAGACAGACTACGACCATTTTTTCAAGCATTAAAAGCCAAGTTCGAGTGGGACAAAGAATGCGACCGCACTCTGGAAAACTTGAAAGAATACATGTCTTCTCCACCACTGCTTGTCACCTCAATACCTGGAGAAGAACTCTTCCTGTACCTGGCAGTCTCTTAGCACGCAATTAGCGCAGTGTTGGTCCGTGCGGAAGGAATCCAACATTTGCCTATCTTTTATGTCAGCAAGACATTGCTGGGCGCCGAAACAAGGTACTTGCCACTGGAAAAACTGGCCTTGGCCTTGATGATGGCCTCAAGGAAGTTGTCGCACTACTTTCACGCCCACACCATAGTCGTCCTCACAGCTTTCCCGTTAAAAGCTCTTTTTGAAATGGCAAACTTTTCTGGGCGAATTTTGAAGTGGGCAGTAGAGTTGGGACAATATGACATCAAGTTTCAACCCAGGACCACGATAAAAGCTCAAGCCTTGGCAGACTTCGTCGCTGAATTTACCCCAGGAAGTCATCATATTTGCCCAGTCGACCTGACGGACACAACCGAACTAGGAATGGAAATTGACGCCGGAATAGCGCAACCCCTGGTACAGGATACTCAGTCAGACCCTAAGGCAGACCAGAGTAAAGAAAGCAAGGAAGAAGCGAACCATGCTACACCAAACCAAGACTCACCAACAAATAAAGACTTGGTACAATCAGATAGCAAGGGGCAAACAGCAAGCATGGACCTTGAAGAAAACACCAGCAACATTCTGGACCCCAAGGCATCATCTGATCCCTCCACTTGCTGGAAGTTATTCGTTGGAGAGATGTGGAAGCTCTTCGTGGATGGAGCATCCAACCAGCATGGAGTAGGACTCGGCATAGTCCTCATCTCTCCAGACGGCCTGGTAGTGGAGCAAGCAGTCAACCTTGGCTTCCCAACATTAAACAACGAAGCGGAGTATGAAGCGCTTCTTGCAGGCCTCAAATCAGCATTCTACATGAAGGCCACCGAGCTAATGGTTTACAGCGACTCATAGCTGGTGGTAAACCAAATTTTAGGCGACTACGAAGCAAAGGACGACAGGATGGCTAAGTACCAAGAGTTGGTTAGAACAGAAATTAAGAAATTTGAAGTAGTCAGGATAGAACAAATTGGCAGGGAGGAAAACAGTAGAGCAGACGAACTAGCAGGCTTTACTTCAATGGCAGATACATCCATCCCTCATCCATTGCTAATTGACTACTTACCAAGACCAAGCATTGAAGACCCCGAAGCAGAAGAAGTATGTTGCACCGAACTAGGCCCCTCATGAATGGATCCCATCATACTGTTCTTAAAAGACGGCGTCTTACCGGAAGACAAGAAAGAAGCCAACAGAATTAAAGCAAAGTCACAGCGATTTTGGCTCTCCCCTTCTATGGCATTGTACAAAAAGTCATTCTCAGGACCGTATCTAAAGTGTGTTCACCCCAGTAAAGTGGAAGCATTCTTGTTCGAAATACACGAAGGTGTGTGCGGAAGCCACCAATGAGGAAGATCGTTAGCTTACAGAGCTATTTCGTAAGGATACTGGTGGCCATACATGCAGGCAGACTCAGAGAAATATGTGAAGAAGTGCGAGAAATGTCAGAAGTTCGCACACCAAATACATCAACCTGCCAGAGAACTTCTACCCTTAACCAGCCCATGGCCCTTCGCAATGTGGGGCTTGGACATAGTGGGACCACTTCCAACAGCACCAGGCAACAGGAAGTTCTTTCTTGCAGCAACCGACTACTTCACAAAGTGGGTGGAGGCAGAAGCCTTAGCATCAATCAAGGAAAAAGACGTGAAGAAGTTCGTTTGGCAAAACATCATCACTCGGTTTGGCATACCAAAAGCCCTAATATTAGACAATGGCACTCAGTTCGACGGCAGAATCTTTAGAGGCTTTTGTAAAAATACAAGATAGAGTTCTACAATTCTACACCGGCATATCCTCAAGCAAATGGCCAAGCAGAAACATCAAACAAGGTTGTCTTGGATGGACTGAAGAAAAGGTTAGAGAAGGCAAAAGGCAAGTGGACTGAGGAACTTCCTCATGTTTTATGGGCTTACCGCACCACACCTCGACGATCAACAAGAGAAACACCATTCTCCTTAGCCTACGGCATGGAAGCAGTAATCCCACTGGAAGTTGGCCTCCCTACAATTAGAAGTGAAAATTTTGATCCAGACTTGAATGGAGAAGCCATAGCATTGGAACTCGACCTCGCTGAAGAAAGAAGAGAAAGAGCACTGGTTCACATTGCCTTATACCAACAAGAGTTATCCAGGAAATACAACAAAACAGTGCATCCAAAGCAATTCAAGATCGGCGATTGGGTGCTATGCAAAGTGATGGGAAACACCATGGTACCAAGAGATGGCAAGTTAGGGCCCGATTGGGAAGGACCTTACAAAGTGGTTGGATTAGCAGGAAAATGGGCATACCACTTGGAAGATGAGGACGACAAAGCCATTCCCAGGCCGTGGAACACTGCCAATCTCAAATTATTTTATTTTTGACTTTTTTCAAGCATATGTAATTTTCCTTTTCCTTTCTCAATAAAACAAGTAGATTCTTTTCAGTATAAGTTATTTTCTGTAAAAGATAGTTTTACTGAGTTAGGAACATTGTAAACTTAGAGGTTGGCTGGATTAAACCAACACCCCTCCTAAGCCCAAGATAAGGATCCAGGCTGCAGGATGTTTGGTCGGAATAACCAAACACTTTACTCTAGGTTGGCTGGAAAAACCAACTTAGAAGTTGGCTGGATTAAACCAACACCCTTCCTAAGCCCAGGATAAGGATCCAAGCTGCAGGACGTTTGGTTGGAATAACCAAACACTTTACTCTAGGTTGGCTGGATTAAACCAACACTTGGTACTCTTTAGCCGAAATAAGGATATCGGCTAAAGAGTGGTTGGCTGGATTAAACCAACTCTTAGTACTCTTCAGCCGAAGTAAGGATATCGGCTAAAGAATGGTTGGCTGGATTAAACCAACACTTGGTACTCTTTAGCCGAAATAAGGATATCGACTAAAGAGTGGTTGGCTGGACTAAACCAACACTTGGTACTCTTCAGCCGAGGTAGGTATCTCGGCTAAAAGAGTGGTTGGCTAGACTAAACCAACTCTTAGTACTCTTCAGCCGAGGTAGGTATCTCGGCTAAAGAGTGGTTGGCAGGTATATTTATAGTTGCAAATGTTAAGACCGATATAAAGTATCTCGGCAAGTGAATGCTGTACCTCATCCAAGGCTTCAGTTAGAAATTAAAGTACAAGCATAGAGATCAATCGAAATAAGAGTTGGAACAAAAAAGCAGACTTCATTGAAAATTCAAAGCAAGTACAAAGGGTGGGGCCTCAGCCCGGTTACAATCTGTGTCCAAAAGCAAAGAAAAGAAAAAAGCAAAAAGAAGAGAAATACAAAGTCAGGCAAACAGATCATCCAGATCAGCATCCAACTCGACTCTGAGTCCGGTCTCAGCAGGAAGATCGGTTGTGGCAAGAACCTCTTGGTTGGGCTCAGTTGAAACTGGCTCCCCTTGGCCTGGCTTGGTTGGAGGCACCACAATAGTTGAAGCGGGTGCTGGAGGGTTGGAAACCACTGGAATTGAGAGGTAGATTGGCGACCGGGCTGGGAGTTGTCCTCAGAAGTAGAATCTTCATCATCACCTTCTTCAAGAAATTGTTTCTGAGTAGTGGCAGCATACTCCGCCAGGGAGCTCGGTATGAAGTACTGAGGAGGATTAAAGACCTCGGTCTCAGGCCCATAACCGAGCTGCACCACGGCACCCCTCTACCCGCATTTAAAGAAAAGATCCTTTGCCGTTTCACACTGCTTAATGTACAGGGCTTCACCCTCTTTAAAGCCCCGGTCCTTTGCGTCCTCCAGCTTTTTCTCAAGCTCTGTTATTTCGGCTTTCTTTTTTCCATCGAGCTTGGCCAGCTCGCGCAGGTATTTATCCTTTATCGCGGTCAGGGCCCTTTGTTTATCAGCATTAGCCGAGGTAACTAGCCCGGTCAGACGGGCTACCTCGGCCTCTAGCTCGGCTGTCTTCTGTTGGGATTTTTTTAGCTCGGCCGTTTTGGCTTCAGCTTCTGCCATGGCCTGCCTTGTTGTTTTTCGGAGTTCCAACACTCGCTTGTGAGCAATGTGGTTTTTCTGTATGGCCTGCAAAAGAATGGTAAGACACTTTTTCAATATAACCGAGGTGAAAGTTGGAAAATTTTCATTAAAATCAAGTAAAAGGGCAACTTACCAGCACCATCGATTTTGTTGACGAACGAAGAGCCTTCAGCTCGGTCAGGTGGTCGTGATGCCTCATGTCGGCTGGAAGGCAAACACCTTTAGCCAGGTTGAATGCCATCATGTGGTCTTTTTCGGCGACTACTGAATCAGTATCAGTGATAGCACGGTTTTGAAAAGTGATTTTTGGAGCCCACTTGGAAGAGGTAGCTCGGTCAGAGCGCTCCAGTGGTGGGCTCGGTGGAGGGCTTGGAAGAGTTGTTTGTGGAACCACGGTTTCGTCTTCGTCAACAAGGCGTGGCTCGCTTGTGGAAGTCCAAGCACGCTTGCTTGGCCGCGATGACGAAGGCCGTTGGGTTGGCAAAGCTACCACGGTTTCTTGTGTTTGACCAGCTGGTGGTACCTCTGTCGGATTAGTTTCGGTCAGAAGGGCTCTCACGGCTCTCTTTTTGGCCATCTCTTGTTCAGCAGTCAGAAGGACTAGATTGATCTGGGGCAAGATTGGGTCCAGTTCAGGTGAAGCTTCCAATAAAAAATCAGTTACCTTGGTTTTTCGCTTGCTACTGTATCGATAGGTCGGCTGGAAATTCAGTAGCTCGGTCCAACTTCGGTTTGGATATCGCAGCGCGTCACGAAGGGTAGCTAGGTTGGGGTAACTGTATAGCGACTTGAGGTGGGTTGAATCTGCATAACGAAGGCAACTGTTAGCTCGGTTCAAGTATTGACAACCGAAGTAAAGAAATACATGCTATGGAACCGAGATAAACCTACCAATTACACCCTTGTTCCAATTTATTCTGTTACCAGGGATCTGGGCTTGATGGTCCTCAAAATTCCCAGATACCCAGAAGAAATCGTCGTCGTTCACGTCTTTATCCGGAGTATCCTTTATTATCTTTTCACGCCGGCGTCTTATTCTTAAATAATAGACCCATCCATCTTTGGCGGAGCCTATTGAATATTGGTGGAAGAGCTCGGCTAGGCCGAGGTTAAGACCAGCCCGGCGATTTAGCTCGGCAATGCCGTTTATTATGCGGTAAGAGTTGGTGGAAAGTTGGGTAGGGCAAAGGTTGGTATGCCTAAGAAATTCGCAGAAGAGAGGTTGAACAAGAAATCTTAGCCCGGTTTCTACTATGCATAAAAGGGCAAAGGGAACAAAGCCGGGGTTTCCCCATGGTGTGGTATCTAGATTGGCTAAAGTGAGGTGAACATCGTCAGGGATGTTATAATCCTTTCGGAATTTAGCCATTCCACCAGGTGTGTTGACTAAAAACCTATACTTTCCCATTTATGGATTAAGTTATGAATAAATTAAATCTGAGTTTTAGCTCGGTCGGAGAATAATGTTGAGTAGCTCGGTTGAGCGCTCAAAGGAGTGCCTGGGCAACCTAAGTCTGCAAAGTGAAAAAAGAGAAGTGTTAAGCACTGATCATTGGACCGTGCTACAAGAAACAAAGGCAAGATAAATAAAGTCCTAGCTCGGCTATGAGAATTGCTTCGTGTCTTAGCTTGGTTTGAGGAAGGGGTCTCTTAGCTCGGTGTGAACAAGGAATCTGTTAGCTCGGTTTGAGGAAGGGGTCTCTTAGCTCGGTGTGAACAAGAGATTTGTTAGCCCGGTTGAGCCTCTAGGGGCAGCATTCTTCGTTCAGTTTGAACTAAGAAAGCTGGTTTAGTCCCGAGTTGTAGCTCGGTCGTGGTTGAGGCTTTCAAACATACTATTACAAACCTAGTATGGATCAATAGCCCGGCTAGGATAAATGGTTCGACCTGATGAAACTACTAGTGCTAGTCTGGTTGGTAATCTGGCTAGATTGACATCAACTACCAATAACTTTTTACTCCGGTTATATCGTGATTTTGGATCAAATACAGCGTTTTACAGGTTGTTTCATGAATACAAAGTGGTTCTTATAAGGTTTTTTCCAGAAAATGCAAGGCATAGCACAAAATGGAAAAAATGTGTTTTGCAAAAACACAAACAATATGCTATGAATCAGAACAAAGACGAAAACAAACAAAAAGAGAACAGATTTGTGTTACTTACCAAGGTAAGAGGAAGGAAAGGGAAGTGGAAAGCAGCCATAGACGCAAGCTTCACAGTTGCAAGGTTAGGAGAACAATGGAGGCTCGAAGAGAGAGAGAAGGAAATGAACAGTGGTATGAGTGATTCAAAAGAGAGTGAAAGGGTTTGTTTTGTGGAAAGAGAAGGGACAAAGGCGGGAACTGTTCAAAAAACACGAGGTACGAAGACGGCGTGACAGCTGCCTTTAGCCAATGAGAGCATGCCACGTGTCCTTAGGATGAGAAGCGATTCAGTTGCTGTGATTGAAGAGACGTTTTAACCGGACAAGCAGAGCTCGGTGTGAAAATAGCTCGGCTAGAAAGGCTTAAGAGTTTTAGCTCGGCTGGAAAAGCTAAAAGGTTTAGCTCGCTGGAAAGCTTAAAACTTTAGCTCGGCTGATAGACAGGTAATCCCTATCATGCTGCACAGATGGAATTAAGGGGCAATTGAGAGGGTAATTTATATAAATATTGGGCCGAGCTGGGTAATGGGCCGTTGTGGGCCGCAATACGAAAGGCTAAGTAAAAAGGCCTTAAAGTTACTCTGGTCCAAAAGAGGTTTGAAGTTACTCCGGTCCCAAAGGTAAGCTCGGTCGTCACACACAAAGTTATCCCGGTCGGAACTACGTTATTGGTTATCCCGGTCGAAACATACCATGGTTAGCACTAGGAAAACCGAGGTAAAAGTAGTGAATGGAAGAGCAGAGCTAAAGTTATCTCGGTCTAGTCTGCGGCTTAACATTGCCATGCTTACCTCGGTCATATTGGAGTCCGACCATGGTAGAACCATCTCACTTGGTTTAAGCAGTGAGGAGGGTGTTGAAAGATAAGCATTATCTTTCAGGAGTATGACTCCTAGGAGGACTCTGCATGGAGGAGTAAGAGTCCTACTAGGATTGTGCCACGCGGAACCTATAAAAGCTTACAACATCACCTATGGAGAGGTAACACAACTTTGATTCCCGAATTCACAGAGCTTTTTGTCTATTTGTCTATTTTGCTGACTTAGGCATCGGAGAGGTATCCGGCACACACACGCCGGCTAGCTCATGTTTGTGCTTTCAGGGAGTAAAGCGACGACATACGGAGGAGCGCAATCTTGATCAACAGAATTATACGAGAAGGTTTATTTCTTTCCCGTATACTAATAAAAGACAAGTTCATGCAACATGATTTTTTTTCACTAATTTTCCAATTTTTTATCCCATAAACCATCAGCAATTTTTATGTTTTTATTTTTTGTGTTTCATCTTTAAACTATTGATTTTGTCTATTATCTCCCTAAAGTTTTTGATTTCTGTCTATGTGATCTAATTGGAGATGATTGTACAAATCAGTATTAGTCAAATTATAATTTGATATGTGAAAGGATAATTTTATAGCCTAGACAATTTAAATCATACAAATAAATATTAATTAAATCATTTTTGTAGACAATTGATCTCGATGTGGTTGCAATCCCACACTGAACTAATAGATTTTCCAATCGTTATGGTAATCTATGCTGTTAGAGTCTCATTCTTTTAACAACAATGGCTATTTGAGCCCAAGCGATGCGCGTCGTATTATTTTTTAAATTGAAAAGAGACTTGTACTCACAGTTAACCCAGCAAGAAGTTTTATTTTAATGTAGATATTAACTTAATATTACATATTTACC
>JAPPVO010000029.1:70278834-70399906 GCA_030407325.1 Camellia japonica
AAGAAAGAATAAGAGAAATATCTCAAATTTTGGTGACGTGTTTTTTACATACGAATGGTATTTTTTTCGTTTTTTGCTATGTAATGTAACTTGTATGTAATTTGAATTCTGATTACGAACAGGAACTTATGTAATGTAAATATTGGGTTGGAGTTGATGTTATTGTGATTGAATTGGTTTTGCTTATTTCATAAGACTGATGTTGTGCAATGAATGAATGAATGTAAATGTTATTTGTTTTATTCAATTGGTAGTATAGTTTTTTGTAAGAATGAGAATGTTATTTGTTATATTCAATGAATAATGGTTACATTATTGGGTTCTCACGATTGAGAAGATGAACAAGTTAAGAGAATGTGTATTTCTCCTAAAATAAATTTTGTCAATATTTTTGTAATAAAACTTAATACATAATATACAAAGTCACTAATTTACTAAATACTCATACAGGCATGAAAACAACATAACTGAAGTTGCAAATGTAACAGTTTTCAGTTACATAGGTAGTACAGACATAAGTCTCCCACAAAAATACATTCTGGACACCATGAACTGAACACACAATACATACATCCTAGACACCCTGAACTGAACACACAATACATAAACATAACAGTTAGACAGACAATTATTAGGCAGACAATCTGACAAACTCATTACGGAAACACTTAGTCTAACACAGACATTACATATTAATGCATGACCTAATATTGCCGAAGTGTAGACATTAACACCTAATTCGCACTTAAATCAGCAGGTGGTTCAGAGTCTGAATAATCCGAAAGCTCAGCGTCAGAGACAAGTTCAGGATCCTCCATGATACCATTGATAGCTGCAACATTTGGTTCTGTTCTGTTCTTCTGGGCATCCTTCTTAACTATGTATAGCTGCATATCGCGGGCTAACCTACGGCACATTTGAAAAATCTCACGTTGTAGTCTTTCACATAGTCGATCTACATTATCAGGATCTTCCTTTTGGATCTCAACAGAACGTGCTTTTGGCACCTTCAGTCGATTTTCCCGACATAATCTTTCCATTTGCACTCGCTCTATAAATAGTGCGGGCCACTTCAGAAGTCTAGCGTCTGCTAAACCATATCCTGTTTGATTATTTGATGGATCCATACATGAACCTCCTTGAACTGGATAATACTTGGGCATCAAAAAATGTCGCTTCCCAAACCTATCACGATAACCACAAGCATAATCTAAAACAGGTATTCCCACTCCCTCCCATGAATCGTCTTCAGTATCGCCACGTCCCCTTCCCCCTCCTCGTCGTGAACTGTCACCCCTTTGCAAGTTCCTACCACCTCTCCGATTCCCACTCCCTCCCATGAATCGTGTAGCCATGCTAATTTTTTAAAACAAATGAATGATAATTTCATAGGGCGAAATGAGTTGTAAGGTTGTGTCTTCACCTTTAGTCGTTTATATAGTTGGTTATGAACGGCTTTAGAAAGATGCCTCTACATGACAATCCCACATATATGAACAAGGTATGAGTTGTCACTAGAATGAAAAAACAGAGAAAAGCAAATACTGTGTACCAAGTCACGTGACTTGACAATCCATCTGCATATACCGACAAAATAAAGGCATGCTCACTGTAAGGTAAATCAGTGAATTCACTGTTGCCATGTGACTTTCTGAATTGAGAATCCCACATATATCAATAAGAGATGAGTTGTCACTGTAATAAAAAAATCGAGCAAAAAATCAAGAAAACCAAAGCCTGTGCATCAAGTCACATGACTTGACAATCCATCTACATATACGGACAAAATAAGGGCATGCTCACTGTTTGATTAATCAGTGAATTCATTGTTGCCATGTGACTTTCTAAATTGAGAATCCCACATATATCAATAAGAGATGAGTTGTCACTGTAATAAAAAAATCGAGAAAACCAAAACCTGTGCACCAAGTCACATGACTTGACAATCCATCTGCATATACGGACAAAATAAGGGCATGCTCATTGTAAGGTAAATCAGTGAATTCACTGTTGCCATGTGACTTTCTGAATTGAGACTGTAATAAAAAAGGAAGCTTATGTAGGCAATGTTGTGTTTCACTTAGCTATGCATCATTCATTGTTACAACCAACTATTTGTATTTCATTAAAAAGTATGACTATTTGAATTTTTGTTGTCATTTGGAATTATTTTAAAATCAACTTTTGAATATTCAATTTGTAATATTTTGGGAAACATTTACAACCTCAACTTTTGAAATAAGCTTTAAAATAATGGTGGATCTTGTGAATGAAACGTGGATTAGGTAGGAGTACTTGGCCACCAATGTTTGTCAATATCATGGTGCATTCAAATCTGTCCAGAAAACTAGTGTTACACAATAATTTCGGAAGTGTTGTTCTCTTTGGGTATAAATCCGAAAAATATCAAATCAGCGTCATTATAACTGGTTACAAGTCTAGTTTCTTACATTTTTGGCCTTGCGTTGATTGCTATTCTATACTAAGAGAATCGTCAATTTCTTTAAAAAGGTGCAAAAAACAATCTGTTTGGGTATAATTAATTGTAAATAGCGATTTTGACAAGCAAATCAAGTAAAACCAAATGGGTTTTAAACTTAGTCCCCCAACTGGACCAACCACTTGGCTTTGAGCTTGTTTGTCCAGCCCCCCAAGTTTAGTTTTCTGTCAACCCCCCATTCCTTACCAAAGTCATCATTTTGACTAGACTTCCAGTAATTGGAAGGCAACTCTTTCTTCTTTCCTGATAGAGATTGAAATTCTTTACGTAGAGGATCCCTATTTCACGAGCCCCAGTTAAGGGAAACTTTTCACCGAGCTACCTGTTTTGTTTTATGTGTTGTTGAAGGCGGTAGTTCGTTTGTATGAACTTTATTAGTCTCCCAACTGGACCAACCACTTGGCTTTGAGCTTGTTTGTCCAGCCGCCCAAGTTTAGTTTTTAGTCAACCCCCCATTCCTTACCAAAGTCATCATTTTGACTGGACTTCCAGGAATTGGAAGGCAACTCTTTCTTCTTTCCTGATGGAGATTGAAATTCTTTACGTAGAGGATCTCTATTTCACGAGCCCCAGTTAAGGGAAGTTTTCACCGAGCTACCTGTTTTGTTTTGTGTTGTTGAAGGCGGTAGTTCGTTTGTCTGAACTTTATTAGTCCCCCAACTAGACCAACCACTTAGCTTTGAGTTTGTTTGTCCAGCCCCCCAAGTTTAGTTTTCTGTCAACCCCCCATTCCTTACCAGAGTCATCATTTTGACTGGACTTCCAGGAATTGGAAGGCGACTCTTTCTTCTTTCCTGATGGAGATTGAAATTCTTTACGTAGAGGATCCCTATTTCATGAGCCCCAGTTAAGGGAAGTTTTTCACCGAGCTACCTGTTATGTTTTATGTGTTTTAAGTATTCACATAATTCAACATACATTAATCTATTCATTAATCTAGAACATTCATTAACTCATTGCAATTCAATAAAGAAAGTCATGAACTAATAAATGTAGTTATTTCATAAACTTCAGGTTCATAAAACAAATACTTTAAATACATCCGTACGTTAGATGAACAACAACATTATCTTACACTCCAGTAACAAAGATACGACACAACATACAAACATATATGAAAGATAAAGGTGTTTGATTTTTCATTCCTCATTTGACATGTAGTAGTCAGAGAGATATTTTTCATTGTTTAAGACATTATTTCGCTCAATCACTGTCAAATCTCTGTTGCTTGTTTCTGTCATTTCGGTGGCTAGCTGAAGCATGAAATGTCGACATCTCCGCATCAACATTTTGTTGTTCTCCTTCTTAATTCTGCTAACTGCTTTTTCATAGCCACTTACATTTCGTCTAGCCATGGTCAATGAACGACGATGAGGTACCAGTGCCCCAAAGTTACGTAGATCATTAAACAATCCTTCTTGCTCCGTTACCCTGAACGCCCATTTTGCTCGGATACCAGCATAATAATCCTTCGGACTCATAAATGTAGTTATTTCATAAACTTCAGGTTCATAAAACAAATACTTGAAATACATCCGTACGTTAGATGAACAACAACATTGTCTTACACTCCAGTAACAAAGATACGACACAACATGCAAACATATATGAAAGATAAAGGTGTTTGATTTCTCATTCCTCATCTGACATGTAGTAGTCAGAGAGATATTTTTCATTGTTTAAGACATTATTTCGCTCAATCACTGTCAAATCTCTGTTGCTTGCTTCTGCCATTTCGGTGGCTAGCTGAAGCATGAAATGTCGACATCTCCGCATCAACATTCTGTTGTTCTCCTTCTTAATTCTGCTAACTGCTTTTTCATAGTCACTTACATTTCGTCTAGCCATGGTCAATGAACGACGATGAGGTACCAGTGCCCCAAAGTTACGTAGATCATTAAACAATCCTTCTTGCTCCGTTACCCTGAACGCCCATTCTGCTCGGATACCAGCATAATAATCCTTCGGACTCGAGTAATTTTCGCTCTTGTAGTCATAAGTAAATAGAGGTAGCAGCTACACTTTCGGATTTCTTTGCCGGCGTGAACTTCCAGCACCTCTTGAAGACATTGTTCATAAAATAAACAAACAAATAATAATAGTAATTGTAGATATATTACTATTGTTATGACTTGAACAAACATCATACTGGGGGTATTGCTATTTATAGACATCATACTGGGGTTAACTAGAGATGATCTAGTGACGATAATGCATGCTGGGGCACTAGGGAAGAAGTGATACCCGTGATATTATTTTATGTTATTCATTTCATGCAATCCTGAGTACCCGTGACTTTGTGTACCTGTGATGTAGTCACGGACATGGTTGTCAGATAAAATCATAATTGTAGGCCAGAGGATCACAATGCAATCCCTTCATATTTGAGCAGTGAGTTGTCAAATAAATGAAATCATAAAATTAAATTAAATGCTTAAATTTTCTTTGTTTTAAAGTAATATTATTCATAAACAACTATGAAACAGAGTGCAAGTAAATACATAACCGTCCAACTCACTTCGACCTGCAAAACTATCGTTTTTTTTACCAAAATAATAAAATGGTCACCTGATATATAAACACGATTGGAACTTTGCAGCCTATATTTTATCTTATTTTCACTTAATGAACTTCACAGTCACCCCATTTTCTTCTCTTTGCATTTTCTGCTTCTTTTTATATTCGGTAAATTATACTTCACGCCTTCAGTCCATCACATAATTGTTTATCAACACTATTGTCATGTAGTCGTATAAATGTGACTTAGATGAATTCTGAAATGTGAGGAAAAAACAAAACATTTATTTGCGCTGCACAAAGTCACATGCATCACGTAACGTGAGGAAAAAAGTCATAAAGTATACAAGCATGGCAAAGTCAGAAAGTCACATGTATTACTGCATCACTGCATAAAGTGACATACATCATTGCATCAATGCACAAAGTCACATGCATCACTGCATCGCTGCACAAAATGACATAGCATCTGAGGAAAAAACAAAGCATCCAAATTATTACGTCTGTTCAAGTCACTGGCGAGCATCACTGAGAAATGTTGGACGTATCACTGCGCCGAGCTACAATTTATTATCGTACCATACCTACTGTGCCCATGTAAATTATGCAATTCATAAAAATTTTGAGGGGGTGTAAGAACAAAATAACAAAACAATTAGACCCTTTGTGTTTAAAAAGCCACCCTATGCAGCCCCAAATAGATTCATAAACGTTGAATATGAAATATTACACAGTTAGAATGTATTGAAGATTAATTTGTAGTAGAGTTAGAATGAATGGGTTTTTCGATGTACAGAACTTGAAAGTGTTACAGACAAGAACAACACCGACTTAAATCAACACATAATTAACTTCAAATTAAATTGGTTAAATTTCTCCAATTAAATTAAATGAAATATGTAAGGTAAAAAATTAAATTAAATATGTTGTCAAGGCAAAATAAATTGAATTATATTTGTAAGCGGAAAAATGAAATTAAATTTCCAAGCAGATTTGAACTTTGCTTAAAACCTTCAGATATGCACTGAGTAGTAAATAAAAGTCGAAGTGACAACTCCTATCAAGTTGATGCATTCAGGTCATAAAAGTTGACGTGACAACTCTGATGCATAGTTGTTTACAATAATTTTATACATACAACTACCATGTGTATTTATGGTATAAATATCGCATCATACCACAACAAAAGTTTTACAGCTATTTCGAGCGATATCATCATGAGATATACGGTGGTTGATCTATATTCAGCAATGGGTCGCTATTGGGTTGCAGATGGAGATGAATTTCAATACCATTAAATCCAAATTTGCGTTACTCACGTGCCACCGTCAATACCATGAGAGCTGAGTGGGAATTTCGCATAACTCGAGCAAACGTTCTTGTTGAGTTATGTTGTGAAATTAATATTAAATTTCCTCGCCGGTTAGCCATGCGTATGCCAACTGACACTCTACAGTTGTTGCAAAGGGCATTGCATCGTATCCGTGACGAAATTAATCGCATGACCCAACGTTTGCAAAGGTCCTCACTAATGAAGACCGCAAATGAGCGTGCCGAACATGGATTAATGGATGATGCACACCAGTACTTCGCCTGGAGCATGGATGTTATGTATGAATCTGATATTGAGATGTCAGATGATGATGATAATGAATGAAATTGTTTGGATGAATGACCAAACCATTTATGTTGTAATGGATTTGTAATGCTTATCCACGACTTATCAATGAATGGAGATATTTCAATTATTTTTGAAGAGTACAAATACCTTTGCTTAAAATCCGTTATTGTTATTTTGAAGAACGTTTTCAATACCAGCCACTCCATGCAGTCACTCTACGCACTCACTTTTCTCCTCTTCTCTCTCTCTCTCTCTCTCTGACACACAAACACTCATCCCCCCCCCCCCCACACACACCAAACCAAACATATTTTAGACTTGAACAAACATTTTTTATATAAATAATAAAAATAAATATAAACCAAATGCGTTTGTAATTTATAAATATAAAAAAAATAATAATAATAAAAATAAATATAAATATTTTAGAGATATTACAAACATATTTTTTATTTTATGTTTTGATGGATTTTTAAACACTTTGTTAAAACCAAACGCGTTTGTAATTTATGTTTTTATAAAAATAAACAAAAACCAGTTTTTAGTTTTTTTGTAAACATAAACAAAAAACGTAAACGTTACCAAACGCTACCTTATTTATTTTTATTTTAAGTTTTAGGATTTATAGTTTAATTCTTAAAATTTATTTGAACTTCAATTTTATAAATGGTTTCAGTACAAATTTGTTCGATAATTTCGTAGGTTTATAAATGGTTGTCTCAATTTATAAATTTGAGGAAAAAAAGTAAATTACTATAAATAATGCAAAGACTACAGAAAATGAGAAAGAGGTAGAGATGTGAAAGAGATTTGTGTGATTCATCAAAATAAGTAAGAATAAAAAATTGTAAAATTATAATTTCGACTAAATAAGTATAACACACTTATATTATCTGTACAAGTTTGATTTACAAAAACTATAACAATTACTACAAATAAAAAAAAAAACTATACAGTCCATATCACACCTGCTAATGCCCTAACCTGCCCCCAGTCCCACAGCCCCGACCGTGGACCTCCCTCATCGGTCTCATGCGGTAGACTCTCTGAATATCTAGCACTCCCTCCCTTACATGTGGCCCTCCACTGACTGCCTGTGGAGCCTGTGAGTGTGACCCCCCTCTCCTGTATGTGCTGCCCCTGATCCTGTCTCTGCCGGAAGATCGGATACTGCTGTAAGCTATGAAACTCCATCATTTGGTGCAACTGTATCACAATCTGCATCTGGACCTCGACCTCTGCCTCTGCCCACACCCCGACCTCTGCCACGACGTCCCCCACGACTATAACCTTGGCCTCTCCCTCGCGCTGTTGGGAGGGGGCTCAATGTGGGCCTCATCCTCAACGTGGGAGATGTTAGTGAGAACTGCATCATGTGTACTCATGGGCGCGGTCGAAGTAGTCCCCAGAAAAGCAGGTGGTAACTAGGTGAGTGGGGTAACAACGTCATGCATGTATCGGGGCAGTGTCCAATCAGGGTCAGCATGCTGGATAGGATGTACGTGTGGGGAATCTAGAGAAATGTATGGGGTATCATGCGGTGGGGTGACTGAAGTCCAAGGACCTGCTGTGGCTGGCGCTGAAGTGGAAGGCACTGAGGTGGCCAGGACTGATGTGTCTGGAACAGCTGCTGCACTGTATACACCGTAGTGGCCAAAATGCAGACGATCTACCTGATGGGCATACTGGATCCCCTCGTACAATAACTCCCGGATCTCTGCAAGGGCCTGCATCGCATCCTGTCCACTATGTCTGAAAAGGGCGTCCTCAGCCAAGTGATATGACCTCCCAGCTCGAACCACCTGAACAAAAAATAAGACATATTAGGCTATAGTTGACTGAAAGTAAATCAATTATAATATTAACAATTATCTGACACATATTATGATACTCACCAATGCCTCGAGAGAAGGCCCAACTCCCTGATATCCGGACTCAGACAGGTGGCTCGGATTACCGACTAGTAGGCGTGTATGTCGCCGATACCACAACATGTAAGGGTCGGGAAAGGGGAGGACCCCATCGCTCCAGTCAGCGTGTACAATACTATCGCGACGGGCATCCCACAGCTGTATGTATCGTATATGATACACACTCCAGTCAGTGCCGGCTCGGCCACGTCTATCAGTCGCATGCAACCGCCACTCGGTGTCGCACCGATCCAGCACGGACTGGACCCGACCAAACTGTCGGAGGACACGATCAGGGAGATGCCACTCAACCACGTCAAAACAAATGAGTGGCACTCTCGCCATCCATATCTCCTCACCTAGTCGGCAATAGTCTGGGAACGTACCGAAGACCCCAGCATAAGGCTGCCAGATAAACTACAATAAAGACAAGTCTATTAAAAATCGCTCATGAACATATACACTCCATATGACAATTAAAATTTAGGTATCTAAATTTCATACCTCGCCCTCTATCATCCGGTCAAGCTGGTCTCTATACACGACGACTACGTGGGTCGATACGACCTCGTGGCCCATGTCAACCCTCCACCGGCTACCTCGAGGTCCGGCTGGCAACTGCATGTCTCCCTGGCCGATGGGAACCTCACCAGGAGCAACCAGTTGCCGCCTAGACGGGGCAATGCGAATCAATCTCTCTCATTATAATAGATTTATTTTATTTTATATTATTATCAGCATAATAAAACAACCTTACCATTGTGGCAAGGGCCTCCCTCCCTCAATATGATCAATTTTTAAAAGGCATTCACTGAAAATAAATAAATAAATAAATAATAATAATGACTACACAACCGTTAATTTAGGCAATGATTTAATCGTACGCATGTAAGTGGGACCAATTTTAAAAACACTTATTTTGTTTTCTTTTCATAAATCTTGATTTATTTTTTAGTATTTTGATAAGGTAGACAGATATATCACACATTTAAAAAACACTTCATTCTATCAAGTATTTTTCTTATTCAGTGAGAGACTGGACAAAATTAGACAAATCATACAAACATCTTAAATCATAGCGTAAGTTTTTAAGAACTCGATTGATTTGGACAATATAAAATAGAGGTTTCAAACATTGTTATTAATTTTTTAAAACTGGTGATCCAATTAATCAGATTTATGGACAATTATAGATAAGTTAATTTGATTTGCTCAAACTTGTGCCATTAGGGACCTAATAGTAACCCTCGTCCACTTTTTAGAGGTCATAGAGGCTTTGTTATGAAATTTAAACAAAAATACTCATTTTCGCTCGCTCTGAAAAGTAAGAAAAAAATTTAATTTATTTACTCTTTTTTTTTTTTCTTAAACATACAAAAAAAAAAAAAAAATAGAGAGATAATTTATAATGGCCAAAAATTAGAGAGAAAATTTAAGTTGGTGGTTAAGTCTATGTAGTAAATTTTAGATAGTTATCCATGTGAATCTATCGGGTCATCCGTAGCAATTATTTGGTATTATGAAACACAGGCTTACCCATCAAAGTGCCATTTTTTTTGTTTGTCCTTCTTACCTAGGAAATTGCTATGGACTATTAATTAGAATATTTTAAGACTCTTTTCATGCATATATTATAACTAGTGTAATAATGACTTCTAATTATATAAATCAAAATAAAAATTATTAAAACATAATGTTCAGATTTTCCTTTTCAATGGTGGTGGGCAGTCACAAAACAGAAGTGGCGATAAATCCCTTCGTTCAATACCCATTTCAAAAACTTTTTCAAATTTTCTTAGTTTTGTGAGGAAATTTTAATTTCTACTATAATGCTATTATATGTATTACAAATTCAGCTCATTAAATTTTTTAAAATTTCTATGACAAGATTATAAAATTAAATGTTAGTATTTTATGATGAAATGTCTTCAAATTATTCTAATATCAAAGTTAATATTTTTTATAAAAATTATTAATTTTATTGAATGTATATTAAAAATAATACATGATATAGCGGTTTGGTTTTATTTTTTAAATTTTTTTTTGATTTTTTTTAAAAAATATAAATAAATTTGACAAAAATAAATTGTTTGGTTTGATTTTCCAAATGGTTGTGGAAGAATGTGGCACCTCCCAAAATTAAATTTTTTTGGTTGGTTAGCTTGGAGGGGCAGAGTGCAATCCGATCTTACATACAATTTACAAGTGTTTATGTGCTTATATGCAGACACCTGCGATAAGCTATGTCCTAAAGTATGAATTTAGATAGTTAACAACTAAGTTTAAACCTTTAGCGAAACCCAAATGAAAATAAATCCTAAGAATTTTTTATCATATTTTGAGTGTCTGACCCTAAATACAGTGAAATAAACCAAACAAAACAAAACTAAACCAAATAAAGCTTTATGTCCCAATCAAGTGGGCTACGATACGTGAATCCTTTTTTCGTCATTTCATACTATTAAAAGCTATATGCTCGGTTAAATTAAATAAACTCGTTTATTTTTTTTACTATCACATCCCAAGTCAATTTACGTCTTCCCCTAACATTTCCTTTTACGGTGATCCTATCACATTATTCTCTACCATTTCATGAGCTTGTTGTTTCTTAATTGTCCAATATTATGTGAATTGCAAAGTGTAACGCCCTCAAAATAAAACCCATCATATATAAGATTAACATGCATTAATAATAGAAAACGAAACATTCTATTAATTCATCAGAGTATTACTAAATAAAAGCATTACATGTAACATCAAAATAAATGCCCTACGGGCTTACATCTTGCCAAGCCAACACTTGGACACAAAGAAATAAGAGTCTAACTCAATACAAATAAAGCCCTAGGCTTGAGTGTTTATATGTATCAAATAAAAACAAATAAATAAAAACAAGTCTTCGAGTCCAAATCCTCACAAGCTAAGTCCTTGGAGGTAATGAACCACCTGAACCTGAAAATGAAGTTCCCATATAGGGTGAGCCACAGCCCAGTAGAGAAATACTAAACCAAGCATATGAATTAACTAAAGCAGTAGCACCTGATACATGGTTAACACCGGATAATCAATTTACAAATTCATGACACGAATGTCTACATTACCTATGACACAATGTCTATGGCATAATTCACCTTCCATTTATGGCTCAGAACCTGGCCAAATATCTCAACTGGGGTTTCATCTTTTATTAACAATACTTCCAATTCAAGTTAAACCTAACATAAAGAATACACATGTTGGTATTATATCAATCACAATCAAATTCACTTCCATACTTCCCAACTGATACACATGGTGGTGATGTATCATATCAACAACAAATAGAAATATTTCTATTATAATTAAGCACACATAAAAGTGATGCTAATGGAGTCCATCCCCTATCTCCTTCCAAACAATAAAACACTTCAATATAAATAAGCACACATAAAAGTGATGCTAATGGAATCCATCCCCTATCTCCTCCCAACAATTCCTGTTTAGAGGTCCATCCCCTATCTTCCCCTAAACCGTGGAGTTCATCCCCTATCTCCTCCAAACCAAATGCATATGCAATGAAACACACAATTGCCATATACAACACATAATCAATACATGAATGTTCTGTATTAATTCAACAGTCAAGATAAATGACTTAATTTCAATTATACCTAAGCCGCATGCAAGGTCTACAACAATCAATGGCTACCCTCCACCGATAGCCCAAAACAATTATTTCTAAGCAAGAAATAATTATTACAATAAATGTAATTTCAATAATTTCAATATTCTCTAAGGTAAGTATTTAAACTACCAAATACAACAATAAACCACTAAATTCCCCAATCTCATGAATTTATCCCAATATCACAATCTTCCTTTAAATTAATTATATAAATTAATCTATGACAAAACCCTAAGGTTTCTCCCAAGATTACCAAACTACCCCCACATACCAAAATACCACCACTTAGGATTAAAGCGTATAAATGGAGTAGGAAATCTCTACCTCGAAGAAATAACTCAAAAAGGAGAAGATGAAGATGATGCCCAAAACTCCAAAGTGCTCCAAACCAACAATTTCTCAGATTAAAATGTAGCCCTCACTCTCCTCTACCTTTTTAATGAAGGAACTAGGGTAGATACACACTCTAAATAGATCAATCCTAATAGAGAAGATGAGTTGGGAGAGAGAAAACTCGTAATCTAGGGTTTTATAAACTGAAAGGGGCTGAAAAACTGTTTTAAAACGCTTAAACACGATTTTATACTCAGCCGCCCCGCTCGAGCGGACAGACTCCCGCTCGAGCGGACACTCCCACGCTCGAGCGGCGGATGCACACTCCCAGCATCTCGGCAAACCAGGTCCCCGCTCGAGCGTCCAAATCCCCGCTCGAGCGGCACTCACACACCCCCGCTCGAGCGGTCCAACTCCCGCTCGAGCGTCCAACCCTGCACAAGAAATACTGGATGGGTGTTTTTCCTGCTCGAGCGCAAAAACCCCCGCTCGAGCGGACAAGCAAAAATCTGGGCAACTAGTTTTGGTTCCTAAGCTCAACTAACCTGTTCCAAACCCGCCCAACACATCCTATAACTCCAAAGCTAAGGAATTAAAGGACGACAACAACAATAATACAACAATGGAATCTACGGAACATAAGTCCGAATATAATAATCAAAAGGGAAAAGACCGGGGTCGCTATACAAAGTATCACTGGTCTTACAATTGTTTCATAAATTAACGTCGTCAATTTTGTTAGCATCATTGATCACATAATATGCCAAAGGCACTCCACTTGAACCTACTTTGATTCTATTACAGGTGAGAATTCTAACACAACATGAATCGTATACAAAGTTAGGGGTTAGGGTTGAACATTTTCAACACAAACACAAATATGACACTATATAATAACATGATAAATAAATAGAGTTATGTCAAAGCTGCATAATATGAAATTGACACAGATAACCCATTTAATAGATAATTAGTTACAAATTTTAATGTTATTTTCATTAAAGGATGCCAGAAATGTTTAAATCTCTTATGTAACCTACACAATTAAATAAAGAAAATACATAAAATAATATTTTTAGGTTAATATAGTCATTTTGTCATTTATTTGAAAGAACATGATCTTTTCATTTATTATTTTTAAGTCAATAAAAATATTTTTTTTTTTGAATAAAATAGAGTCAAAATTAAATATTTTTTTTTTATAATTTCATTTAGTAGAGATTAGTTTCATGAAATTTAACTTATGAAAAAACGTTAATCTTTCCATACACTTAGTATTTTTAATTGAAATTCATATTATATTTGTTATTTTTTTGAAAGATGAAATTGACTTTAACCCCCTTTACTTTACTCCATGTGTGACTCCATGTGTGATTTACCTCTGATATTTGAAAATAATAACATAACCCCCTTATGACCTAGCACATGTTTCACACTTGATGTTAACTTGGATTGAACGTCTGACGGTATACTTCATTTAGTCCACAAACCACAAGAATATTATAGTTATTTCCAAATTATATGGGTAGTTTGCCATGCACATTGAAGTGAAATTTGCCCTTTATTAAATATGCACAATGTCTTGAATTGAATAAATACACCTAGAGGGTCAAATAGTATAGTGAAATAAATCAGGTGACAAATACCATTTCTCATATAGTATAATAGGCGGCAAATTCAAGTATACAACCCCACCTTGATATTACCAAGTGAAATACTGAATAAAGGTGTATATATATGTAATACTATTATAAAGAGAAGTCTTCTCTGGGTGTTTACGTCTCATATTTCGGGTTTTTCAAAAATACCCCTATATCAGTTAGATGGGTAGTTATGCACTAAATTCATTTTTTTTTTTTTTTTTTTTTTAAATCTCTAAACTTTTGATTTTTCAGATTCATTTCAATTTTCAAATTTTGAATTCAATCATACAATTTACAGTCTTATTTTCAAAAACAAAATGATCATATATATGTAAACATGTGGACCTCGAATTGAAATTGTCAGTCCACCTTAATTCTCAATTCATGAATTTCATAATATGAATTTCAATTCTCAATTCTCAATTATATGAATTTCATAATATGACATTAACAATTCTCAATTATATGAATTTCAATTTGCATAATTTTATTCTTAATTAAAAAAATTACTTTTAAAACCCTAATTTCAAACCCTAATTTCCTTTTAATTCCTCTTAACAAGCAAAAAATAAAATTTCCAATTCAACAAATATAGATTGGTTTGTTCACAATTCAAAATTCCAAACCCTAATTTCAAAAAATATAAACATTTTCATTCACAAGCATAATTTCAAAATTCCAATTTCTTATTTCAAATTTCAAAATATAGACATTTCATAATTCCAATTCAACAAATATAGGTTAGTTTATTCACAAGCATATTTTTTTATTTCTGATTCACAAGCAAAATTCCAAACCCTAATTCCAAACCCCGATTTCTGATTTCAAAAAATTCCAAACCCTAATTTCTGATTTCAAAAAATTCCAAACCCTAATTTCTGAAACCACAAGCATAATTTCTGATTTCACAATTCAAAACCCTAACATTTTATGATTTCATAATTTCGTAACCACACATTTAAAACCCTAACACATTAGAACCCTAACACATTTAATAATTGACATTTAAAACCCTAACATTCACATTTTCACAAACACACATTCACATTTTCAACCACACATTCACATTTTCACAAACACAATAAATAAATACATAAAATTCAAAGAGAGAGAGCTAGATGCCATACCACAGAGAGAGAGAGAGAGCAGAGACAGAGAGTGAGAGCAGAGAGAGTCTGAGAGCAGAGGAAGAGCGAGAGCGACAATGAGAGTCTGAGAGCAGAGGGAGATCGAGATCGAGATCGAGATTGAGAGTGAGAGAGTCTGAGAGCAGAGGCAGATCGAGCAAGAGTCGAAAAAACGTAAGTGTAAAAAACGTGATTGCAAATGAGGGGGCTTGGGTGTTTTATACAAGTTTTAAAAGCGTGGTTTCAATCCACGCTTTCATTTATCAACAGTAACAAAAAACAATGCACAATGAAAGCGTGATTCCAAATCACGTTTTCTTCAGGAAAATTTTTTTAAACAATATGCACAGTGAAAGCATGGTTCAGAAACACGCTTTCTTCAGAAAACAAATTAAACGACATGCACAGTGAAAGCGTGGTTTGGAATCACGTTTTCTTCAGAAAAAAATTTATGTTAAAAGCGTGGTTTGCAACCAGGCTTTCTTAATTAAAAGCGTGGTTTCTAATAGCACTTTCACTGTTCATCAAATTTTCGGCCCCAAACAGTGAAACCGTGATTTGTAATAGCGCTTTAGCCTAGTTTGGGAATTCCGTCCAAACTAGGCTTAGTTTGAGAATTAAGATGATAAATTGGCTTAATATGGGAAAAGCCTCGGTATTAAGATGTTTGCGTGTGTATGCATATGTATATTTGCAAGGTTATTGTACATTAATACAAAGTGAAGTTTTGAAAAGTGCTTTTAGAACTAGATTTTGAAGTTACACCAAAATGTGCAAGAACCAACAGTTGGTTAACCACAAAAGGTAAAACAAGAAAACACCAACCAAATTAATACATGAGCTACAAAATATGTTAACCAGATTTTTTATTTTTCTCGAATAAAAATGTTTCATCAAATTACTAAGTAAAATGCAACATTATTATAAGAGTAGAGAAACTATTGATTGAAACATTTAAACAAAAACAAAACATTGAGTAAAAATAATATAAAAAACAATATAATTAAATAAGGAAAATACACAAAGGATAATGAGAAGAGAAGAATACCTTTATTTTATTTTTTTCCGACTCCACTCATGCCATCAAAACTTCCAAGTAAACAACCTATTTTATTACAAATGAAAAGAAAAAATATATATAAGAAACTATTTACTCTTGTTTCCAAGCATTGAAACCTATTAGAAAATAAAACAGTTGCACTCCAAAAGTTCCTGTTCATTAATATAATATATATATATACTAATAACAATAATGCACGGCAAAAAAAAGAATGCAAATAGTGAACTTGAATCTAGACAAAGATGAACTGAAGAAAAGAATGTAAACCCCTAAGAAGTATTAACATGTCTAGCAATGACAATGAAGTAGAAACATTACCTGAAGACTGAGGGGGCATGTCTCCCGGCCCTTTCGAGTCTCAACCCATTAAAATGATGAAAACGATGTGATGAAGAGTGTGATCTAGTCTCTGTTTATTATGGGAAATTCTATTTCCACACTGTTTTGTCTCTGTGTACACAATTAATTTTTTTAAAAAAAATTATGACAATTTTATCATGAAGCAAAATGACCATAATAGACATCAATACACACTACAAATTAAATCTAGATTTTCTCTATACACATCTTTAAAAAACAATAATTCTCAATGCACATCTTTTAAAAAAAAAATAAAATTAAAACTTAGTTCCTACATTGTTTCTCACTACCTCTATTGTTTTCCATCACTTGCTACACTCCATTGTTACACTCCATCCATTGCTTGCATAAACTACTCTGATATCAAGTACTGGCAAATTGTAAAACATTCGGCACTACAGAACCGATTTAATTTAAAAAATTCAAAAATTAAGTATCGAAAATTTATAAATAATTCGGAAGTATATAATTGAAAATGTACAATAATTTCGAAATATTTTTTCTGATTGGTGAGTGACTTCTTGTTTCTGAATATTTTTTCTGATTGATCTTTCAGTTCATTCAGGTTTCAATGGCTGCCAACAACAGCCCCTCTGCCCTAGAAAAGGAACAGGTACTTCATACATATACAGACACTAACACTATATATGTATGCTTATGAGATAGGCAAAACTATTAACTGGAAAAGATTACCTTTTTTTTATGATTTTGTGCAGATCACGAAACCCCTCTTCTTCTTCTTCTTTTCTTGAGATCGTGAAATGGAAGAACAATAACATATTATTGCTTTTATTGTTGACAAATACTGTAGGGTTACGGTGGGATGGTTAGGGAAAGAGGAGAGAAAGTGGAATTACCTGAAAATTTTGGGGTTTTCGCAGCAATTGCTTTGCTCTTTATCCTCTGTTTGCGGCTAGGGTTTCCCAGCAACCACTTCGTTTGCTCTGAGGGATCAGAGACTGGAGAGAGAGAGAGAGAGAGCGCTTCAATCTAAAATAGTTTTAGTCCCAAAAAAAAAAATCTGAAATAGTTATGAAATTTAAAAGGAAGGTTCTAGATGACATAGTTATGTAATTTAATTTTTATATTATGGTAGGGAAATTATAAAGAATAATAGTGTATTTACTAATTGATATATTAATTAGTGTATTAATTAATGATGTTGCATAATTTAAGAGATTTTTGAAATTTGTAATGTGATTAGTGAGTGAGGTCGATAACAATGTCATAATTAGTATCGATACACTAATTAGTATACCAATTGGTGTATATAGCACCATCGAATTATAAATACATTTCTTAAGATTTATTTAAAGTATAAATTGCTTCTTGTAATTTGAAAGATTATAAATATTTTCTTTTGAAATTTTTTTTTTAATAGAATTAACTAAAAAAATAAAATTTATAATTGCTCTCCTACAAAATAATAAAATTATTTAAATTATTAATTGAAATATATTTCTAACATCATTAAAAATTGTTAATTGACTTGATTATTTATTAATAAAATAGGCGATTTGTTATAAAATTAGAAACCTCAGGAGATGAAATATAATTTTCAAAACCAAAAGAAGCGATTCGTATTTTAATCAAATCTGGTGGGATGTATTTATAGTTTACCCAATGTATTTTTTATTGAAATAGATAGTATTTTTAAAAAAAAAAAAATTATTATAGTATGTGAATGGTGGATGAATTATAATTTTTAAAAAAATCAAAATTTTTAAGTTTTAAAATTTTTTATATTTGTCTAGTTGTTTAAATATATAATTTTTTTAAAAAAAATTTAAAATTTAAAATTTAAAAATTTTAAAAAATAATTTTTAATTTTTGTCTAGTTGTCTAATTTTTTTTAAAAAAATTTGAAAGTCATAAAAGACAAAAAAAAATACTCAAAAATTATTTTTTAAAAATTTTGTAGTGGCATGTAAATGGTGGAGTGAATTATATTTATTATTTTTTAAATTTTTTATATTTATCTTGTCGGGTAGAATATAAATATTCAATTCTTTTTTTAAAAAAAAGTTTTAAAAAGATGATAAATGAAAATTAAAAAAAAAAAAAGATAACAAAAAAACTACTCAAAAAATTATATCCAAACACTTAAAAATATGTGGAAAAGTTGTTTAGGAATGTGCCAAAATGACATTACACCATTGGAATACCATTACTATAATTTAACATTTTACTATTGTAACATGTCAAATTATAATTTTAACAATACTACTATGACAATTAACATTGGAGATGCTCTTAGGGCAAATTATGCCTGTCCCTTATATTTGAAAAAAATATATACATATAATAAATTCTATAATTTTAATATAATTATATTGAAATACTAAGTCTCATATTGATTAATAATTTATTAATTACATGAATAAAAAAAATGATGTTTTCATTTCTTTTACTCAACAACTTATATCTTAAATTATTTTATGTTTTTCTTAAATTATTTTATGTTTTTACATTAATTCTGATCCATTTACCTATATTAAAAGAAAAGTTAATATAATTACATCAAAACTTTAAAAAAAATAAATAAATAAAAAAATTTATAATTTTAAGGTTAGTGTAATGGGTTTATTACACTTTATACCCGTAAATTATCATCAAATTGTCAGTCTATTAAATCACTAAAGTATGGAAAATGTAATTGGTCCCAAATTTTTTACTAAATAAATGACCAAATGTCTCGCATGGACCTCACACTCATGTGAGACAATTGGTCATTTATTTGGCAGAAAATTCGGTATCTCTAGCATTTCTCCTAAAATATATAGATTAAAATATATTTAGTTCCCAAACCATCGATTAAATCTATTAAGTCTAAGATATTTAAATCAAACCTATTTAATCCTTGAAAAGGTTATAAAAATAAAATATAAGCTCATAAATATTATGAATTGGTAAAAGAACCTAATATAATTAAAATTTTATTTCAAAAAAAACCTTAATTTCTTATTCTATCTTTAAAAAGTAGGTGTTACTTCTTAGGGTGAATTTTCTTTATGAGAATAAGAGTAATTATCTATAATATTTTCTTATTTATCTTCTAAAATGACTATGTGTATTTGCCTTTATTTAATATTATATGTCAAATTTTGTTTATAATTATTAATTTATTGTTTTTAAGCTTTTCACTAAGTACTTTTTATAATTTAATTAATATATTATTTTTTCTATTATTATTTGTAGCAAAATATTTTTATTTAAATTTTCTGTGGTGTTTTGGAAAGTTGGTAAAAAGTTAACTTTTTGACTTTTTTGGTTTTTTGGTGGCTTTTTTGGCTTAAAAAATTGGCTTTTTTGTGGCTTTTTTTATGTAAAGAAACTAAAAAGCCAAAAAAACTAACTTTTTACTAAGTTCCCAAATTGTTCTACTTTTTCAATATATCAAATACTTATATAATTTTATTAGCAAGGCTGAGAAATCAGACTTTAATATTAATTTAATCACACAACAAAATAAAATACTTAATACAGACAAAATAAAAATCTTTGTAATAAAATTTTAATTAGATAGGGTCTTTTACTAATTTATAATATTTACGGACATATATTTTAATTTAATAATTATTTTAGGAACTAAATATATTTGAGTTAAATATTTTAGAAATTTAATAGATTCAATTGAGAGTTAAATAGATTTTAATTCATATACTTTAGGAACTTAGGAGAATCAATCGATAGTTTAGAAATTTAATAGATAATTTAATGATAATTTAAGCATAGAAAGTGTAATAAATCCTAGTGTAATGTACCCTGTATGTTATTGGGAACCCAAAACCCAATTTAGAACCTCTATATATAGAACACTCTAGATGGTGTGAGTTATGTATTAGTAAAGCCTATAATGTGTTCAGGAATGAGACACCAAATAATCTTTCAATGTAAATTAATAGAAACCAAATAGAGGCAATTCCTAAAACAACTCTAAATTAATCAAATCAGACTAGAAATAAAGAGCATCTATAAATAAAAAACAAAAGACCTAAAGAACATCTATGAATAAAAAACATAAGGCATATTTTATAAACACAAAGAAAATAATCAGATTTTTAATTAAGAGATTATTATGTTTAAGGCAACAAATTTGAAACTTATCCCAGTCAAGTTCATTAATTGAAAAAATATATATTCAAAAGTCTTTGTACAATAACTTATCTTATATTAGCCAAAAATTATAAAGAAAATCACTGAACAATGGGATAGGGGAAAAAAAAATTATACAAACATTGGGGGTACTACTCAAACATTGTTGGAGTAAAAACTCCGAGTTGCATCCCTCCATACTTGGTTTTTTTTTTTTTTTTTTTTGGTCTCACTATTCAATAATTCCCCCAAAATTATATATAAATATATATACAAACATAATTTGCAAACCCTCATACCATGTCTAATTGTCCAATTATAAACAATCAATTTGTCAATAACACTCCTAGAGGTAATGGTTACTTCCACCAATGCCTAATATGGATGATACAACACACTGATTAAACGATTCAGTGGCATCAAAAATATATATTTTTTTTGGTTGTTGAAGCTATTTATACATTACAAACTATCATTATTTATGTTTGAATCAGATTTTATTTTACTATCAATTGAATCAGATTTTACTTACTGGCGACTGAATCAGATTTTATAAACATAGTGCAAGCCAAGGAGAGACAAAGGGGATGAACATTTTACCGTTGGTTGTGACCTAGTCAACAATCTCTTTGCCCAGCAATGGTGACTTAAAATCACAAAATCTCGAAATAGAGAAAAACAGAGTGAGGGAGACTAAAAGAGGGAGGATCATCGAGAGAGAGAGAGAGCTTACCTGAATCATAGATGGAGATAATCCAGAGAAAGGCAAACAACGACATGGATTTAGGCCTAATGTTGTGGGAAAAAGCTATTTATATCTAAAGTACAAAACAACGTAGTTTTATGTTTTTTTTTTTTTTTTTTTGTGTTTTTTGTGACAATAACTAAATATTTATGGGAAAAAAAAATGATAGAAGGGAATGAAAGACGCCAAAATGGAAAAAAGGAGAAGTGGGAAATAAAAGGATGTAGACTAATTAAGACAGTGTATTTGCCAATGCAAAAAATTATCTTTTGAGACGACAAATTCTTCTGACCCAAATAATTTTATGAAAATGTCTTTTTTGAGATGGTGATTTTTGCTAATGCCAATTCAATGTTTTTGCGATGGCAATTGTTACCAAGGCAAATTATTTGATTCAAATACCTCTTTTTTCTTGTAGTGATAGTGATCCAAGTTAAAATGACTTTGACAAAGTTTTCTTTTTTTTTTTTATTATAACGTAACTTGTTATTTTGGCACAATTTAAGTGAGAAATTCGGTTAATTTTTTAACTTTTCAACCATTGAATTGATAGATGTAGTAAATTAAAGTTTATACATAAGAGATATAGTGAATGTTATTCCTATGGAGTTGTAGGTCTTCAAATGATAAATTGTGAATAATTTACTTAATTTTAATTATTTTTTAATATTATTGATTTTTTGTAATTTGTAGATTTTTTTTATAATTTTAAAATTTTTAATAGAAATTTGATTTGTAAAAATTGTGATTTTTTATTTTATTTATTTATTTATTTATTTTTTCCAGTTTTAGTAGGAAATAATGAAAATTAGTGAAAAAGTCCATTTTGAGGAACTTGTTTAGCTGAGATCCTATAATACTTGTGATACGATAATTATTACATACTCATCTAAAAAGAAAATGATATACAAGTCAACTTTCTAAACACATTAATGTGTCTATAAGATGATTGATTAGAAAATAATATATTTTATTTACAAACCCACTTTCTAAAAAAAAAAAATTTGATATACAAGCTCACTTTCTAGACCTATTTAAAAATAATATATTTTATTTATTAGAAATTGAATTATTTTCAGTTAAAAAATTTAGCTGGATGATTTTCTTTGGCTCACTATAAACTCATTTTAGATCCGTTTTGATGATTCAAACTATTTATTTTGTAAGATTTTTTGAGAAGGTCATGCACACTAAAATCAGGTCGATCCGATATTGGGAGCTACTTAATCGAAACACATTTGCTTGAAAAATAATTAACAGAGAGCATAATTTTGAAAGTAATCTGTTAATTATTTTTCAAACAAAATGTGTTCTGATCGAATGGATATAAAATAAAATTGGGAAAAAAAATTCAGAATTGACCCTATTTATTTATTTATTTTATTATAGATTTGACCTTGCTAGCAAACTATTCTAATTTTTTAACTGTTTCAATTAGTATAGCATAACTTATATAAGTGCATTTATTTAGATAAAATGTATTTATTTGAATTATATCACCTCTCTCTATTTTTCTGTATATTTTTTCGTAAAAAATTAAAAAATATACTTTATTTAAATAATTCCAAATATCCCTAAGAATGTGCAATTTAAATAATTTAATTATTTGATTTTCCTTTATTACAATTGACAGACACCTCCCACCCTTATTTTTGATCATCACCACCCTTCCTTTTCTCCATTCAACACTACTACTCTCTTTTCCTAACTCACTGTCACCCCTCTCATTTCTTTACTAATCCATAACAAAAGGTGATTAAACTGTCCAAATTGCTCATGTTTTGCTAGATATAACTAAAAAGAAGAAAAAATATATAAAAAAAACTCAAAAATTGTTTTAAAAAACTTAAAACCAAACAAAATGAGAAACTTATTGAAATGTGAATGTGTTTACTCTTTTTCTATCTGAAAATTTTAAACATTATCATTTTTGTTTCAAGGGCTGCTGCCTTCTTGTCTTCAATTAAGACAAATATTTTAATGTCTGACAGTAGAACTCAGCTGGAATGTTTACCTTAGGGCTCATTGAGTCCTCCAATCTCAATTTGCTAAAGTCTCTATTTACCCCCTCTCCCCCAACCATAATCGCCGCTTTATCTAACCAAAAACAAAAACAAATTTCTAGAATGCAAAATGCTATTACCAGCCTTGGCAACAATTTTTATCTCAATCTTTAGATTCGAATGGTAAAAGTGTTTTCCAAAGCAATATCACCTCAATCGAGAAGAAGCGCATCATCACTCATCTATATTTTTGGTAACATATCCGGTAAGATGAAATGTACAAATATTCAGCCCCAACAGTTGACCTTATAACAACAGCAATGTGAAAACTTTCGTTACTATTTGTTACAATATGAAAGGAAAGCCAAAAACTTGAAAAGTTGCCCTTTCGAGTAGAACTAAGGAGGTCTAGACTAGGGATAAGCATATTAAGATCACTTTTTGGATGAAACAAAACCCCCAAATCCCATCATTGCTGCAACATCGGCATCTACCTCAGTTTCCTCCTCTGCTGCCTTCTATTTCTGATCCATATAACAAATCAACAATCAAAAATCATATTATATTTCTCCTCAAGTAACATAAATTGGAGCATGTGCATCTCGTCAATTTTCCTTTTTCCTTCATTAAGTTTGTGTATCTATGCTTATCAACAGGAAGAAAAAAAGGGAAAATAGATTTGGAACTAACCTTCTTCTCTTTCTTTCTCTCTCTACGTTGACATTTCCTTTCCTCCTCTTCTTGCTGCTGTTTTAAGATCCGGTCATCAAAATCTATCAGAGAAAAAGAACAGAATCAATCCAGTTTTTCCTCGTATATCCTTGTAGCAATGGAAATAGGTCAGGCAGAAAAAGAGTTAGATTTGAACATAAGAGAATTGAGCAAAGAAATGGAGCTCGTAACACTTTTGGTTCAAAACTGAGCAATCAATATTTATGAATTGTATTAAAGAAGTACACACAAGATATACAACTAAGCAATCAATAATACTGTTGATACTTAAAAATTAAACATCTGAACTCAACTAGCCTTAAATTCCAACTAGCACAATACTTTCTTATTTTCAAGTCTTACCTTGCTCAGTAAAGGGTCCAGTATCTTTCCGCTTCTTGAGAAGTTCAAATCGCTCTTGTATCTGAAAGCCGAAGAAGGTTAGAGTATTAGAACACACTATAATGCTATGAATAACTTCGTGCCCAAAATGGAAACTTGGGGTCCCAGATGAATAATTTGCTTTTCAGAAAAACCGAAACATTTGGGAGCAGCGAATTTTTTCATCACATAATGTATACATATTGCAGGCACTTGTTTGTTTAGTAGGATTATTAGGAGGGATTGGATGTTCCCAGAGATATAACGCCAGAACTATTATATTCTTTAATCTAGCCATATCCGATGTTCAGTTGGGGCAGGATAAGAGATGGCATGAGGTGGACCCAATACTTTTATTGCCATCAAGTTTTATACCAAGCCTTAACCACCATCTATCTAATCCTCAGACTAACAATATAAGCCCCATGGAGGCACAAACAAAGGGGACAAGTGACCCCCATCAACTATTTTCAACCCAGACTATTTGATCCCGCATGTAAACGCGGCCATTATACACAAATTATTTTGTTTATTCACACTCAGCTCCGTTTATCTACAATGTGTCCTATACTCGTAACAAAAAATGTACAACACGAAGAAATTTCTAGTTAGGATGCAGACCGACCATGGATATAATCTGAAGACTACTGAGAATGTCATGCATTACACAATTGATGTCTAGAACCAAATATTAATCCCCTCAAATCTGATGCTTCTCACTTTTCCCTTCTTTTTCATTTGTCTTTATAAGATCGAAAGAACATATCAAATATTCAAGAAAAAAGCTATAAGCAGTGGATTACAATCATTCAATTGGATAAACTTTTGGCCAATTATCATTCAATTCATAAGCAATTATTGCCTGTTGCAAGATTCCCACATGCAGTAGAATGCAGCAAGGAGGCAACAGCTAATTCTACCTCACCAGGTATCCCCTTCCTAAAGAAGACTGCCAACATTTTTGGAATGTAAACTAAAAAAATTGTTTGGCAAATTTTTTTTTCTTTCTGAAAACACCTTATTTTTTAAGAAACATTTTAAGCTAGGCAAAATTACAAATCAAACCCTGAAGTTTTAATTGTTTCAATTTGACCCCTACGTTTACCAATCTTGGCCATCCATCTATTTCCATCTAGAGAGTAACAGAGATTTTTTTTTTTCAACAGGTGTCAATGTCATTCTCTTATTTGTGATTTCAAATGCATATAAAATAAAAATCAATTTGTACCATAGACCCTATTACAGAGAATCAACCTCCTCTTCTTCCCAAACCATTCCCCAACACTACCCCTCCATTCCCAAACGGCACCCCCTTCCCCCAGCAACCCCCCATCTCTGGACACAATACATGGCGGCAACTTTCTTCTTGCAGCCATTCTTGCCAAAGAATGTGGGGCCAACAATGGCAGACGGGGGTTGTTGAGTGGTTGCACTGGTGGTTGTTGAGTATATATACATGTACATATAATATACAGTAAGAAAAATATATATTTGTATATATAGTAAAGGGAAAGTTACCAATAAGTTCTACAATTTTAGTGTGGACAATTAATTCAGTCCTATTTTTTATAACTTGTTCCCAAAAAGTTCATTTCTCCATGGTGGTACGTTTTATTCTAAGTTTATTCTGTACATTAATATATGAATAATGATTTTATAAAACAAATAATTTATTTAAAAATCTTTTTAAAATTTTAAAAATATGCAAGTTCTATCAAATAAAAGCATAGGCATAAAATTCATTATTTTCTGTTATCTCACACTTTGAAAAATATATGAATTTCCTATGGTATTATTTCTCACAATTCTCAGAGAAATATTAATAAAATTAGGCCTTTTGGATTGTTTACCACATATTTTTCATAATGCAAGACAACATAAATTGATGAATCTTAAGCCATAGTTTTTTTATATTAAATTATTGTTTATCATTTTGTTTGATGAATTTGTTTAATTTTTACTATTAAAAATATAATTTTTAAGTAAATTAAAATTGTTTATACAATTTTTTTATTTATATTTTAATAGAAAGGTAGATTTGGAAGAAAACATGCCATTAAGGAGAAGTGAACTTTTTAGGAATAAGTTATGAAAAACAAGACTTAATTGTCCACAGTGATATTTGATAGGACTCCCTAGTAAGCTTGATATCAAAATAAAACTTACTGGTAATTTTCTCTACAATAAATGGACAAAAATACTCATGTTCTGTTAGTTTTATTTAACAGAAATAAACAGAAGGTTTGAATTGTACCCAATTTAAAATTATGGTTTCAAATTGAAACAATTAAAACTCCCATCCCAGGTTTGATTTGTTACAAGGGTCAAACCCCCTCTTTTCTTTTTCTTTTTAAATTTTTTTTTCCCTTTAAGCTATTATCTAAAATTGCAAAAACTATTTTGCACCCAAAAAAATAGTTGTTTTCAAACTTTTCATTGTTTTTGTTTCCGAAAACACAAAAAACAAAAAATGATAACATTGAAAATGAAAACGATACCAAACAGTCCCTTAATTTTTATTTTTGTCCCAAGGGTAGAGGAAAAGTGTGACAAACCCCTATAGAACATGAGCATGGAAATCGTTGCATATCAATGGTGGGTACTTTCACTAATTGAGGCAGGACAAGCAAATTCTTTGGAGTTTCTAAAGTGAGAGATCTACGGTGTCCTGTCTTTTAATATCCCACATGACACTTCTCATTATCCAGTGAAAGGTATTGCTTTTGTATGCACTTCATAAGCTTCATTATTATCTTATTCAACTAACAACAACTTATTAGCTTCTCTTTATTCTCCTTTTTTCTCATATTTCTATAATTCCATTGTAAAATTTAAATTACTTGCAAACATGTAGCTGCTCAAGAGAGGCCCGTTCCACCCGCATAGACATGCCCAAAGCTCTTTGATTTAGAGAAATAAAATCAAAAGAAGCATAAGAAGAGAAAACAATAAAATAAAAAACAGAAGCTAGTGGAATCAGTATGCATACGGATCACTTACGTTTCTTCCCATTGATATGGTCCAAATAGTTAAACCTTCACTACACATTCATAAACTGAGCAGTAGTACGCTGCCTGCAAAAAATATAATTATAAAACAAAATGCCAAAGCAAAGAGATTATAGGATAGAAGCAAATGATAAAATTATAGAAAATCATTCTTCTTTGCTTTCAAAATATTCCATGGATGTATATATTACATTCACATATAAAAAGCACCAGTGTCTCAATCCAAACTAGATATCCTTAAGCATAAGTTGATATGAGACCAAAATTGCCTGGCATGGTTATTTATCAAAAAAAAAAAAAAATACCTGGCATGGTGTTGCCAGAGTCTAGAACCACATGTGGACCAATTACGACCAGACATCACCTTACCCCTGATGTTAAGCCATTTAATGTTTCACATGATATCATTGTTCCCACACTTGAATGATACTAGTAGAAGGTGGTGGCGGTAGTGGTAATAATTGTTATGGTGGTAGTAGTGGTTGTAATAGTAGTAGTATGGTTATTCAACAATTACCAGATAATGACAAGGTACATATCCAAGACCACAAAAAGAACGAGAAGATAGTAGTAGTAATAGTAGTAGTAGCAGCCGCAGCAGCAGCAGTATGGTTATTCAACAATTACAGGATAATGAAAAGCTACATATCCAAGATCACAAAGAGAACGAGAAGAGACATATGATATTACTATATTAATATGTGATTCGAGAATACCTGTTGGCTTAGGGGTGCTATTGGAGTAACAACCTGCCAGGGAAAAGATAATCATATATTAAAGTAAATACAAAGAAGTAATGAACCATGTGAGAAAATGGCAAAAGCCAGAATCCAAGTATATCCAGTATATGAAGTCAAAGGTTTTTCAATAGTTTAAGGTCGATAAAGAAATAACAACCATTCTTATCTCTTATTATAGCAGGAAACTGATAAATAATCCAAGAGCATAATAAATTCCATCATCCCTCAAATAGCATCCAAAGAGTTATAGCAAAAACCAAAACTTTGACCTTCAAAGCCACAGGAAAGAGTTTCATACCCATATGCAGATGTTCATGTGCTACAATACATCTAAGCTAAAAATTTAATTTGGGGACTTGACAGTGGTTCGAATGAGGTTTTGAAGATGATTGATAAGATGGATAATCTTGAGGCAAGGGGAGCTTCGATGAGGCTCTGAGGATGAAAAAAATGGGTTTGGAGATCAAATTTGACAAATTTGTGTATATCAAACAAATCTCTTGGAGCCAAAAAGCCAAGATCAAGAGTTTCATGGCCATATGCAGACAATTATATTCATGTGCTACAATATGTCTAAGCTGAAGGTTTAAATTGGGGACTTGAGAGTGGTTAGAATGAGGTTTTGAAGATGATTGATAAGATGGATAATCTTGAGGCGAGGGGAGCCTCAATGAAGCTCTTAGGAGGGAAAAAATGTAGTTGAAGATCAAATTTGAGAAATTTGTGTGTAGGGAGCAAATCTCTTGGAGCCAAAAAGCCAAGATCAAACGGTTGAAGGAAGGAGATAACAATTCTAAGTTGATTCATAATGTAAATAGGAAAAAAAAAAAAGAAGTTATAAAAAGGTTAACGTCAATTGTGGAGAGGGAAGATCAAATTATCAATGCGATCTTTTCTTTCTATATAAGGTTGTACTCTTTGCGTGGGGCTAATGGGCTAGGTATCTCAGGTTTAGAGATGTCTCCTATTGATGATAGTTGATGATAGTAAGTTTGGATGCTTAGAGAGGCCTTCAATGAAGTGGAGATTACTATGGCCAATTTGATGTGAGAGGGACAAGTCTCAGGGCCCCAATGGCTTTACTATGGCCATTTTTCAGGATTGTTGGGAGGTTGTAAAGAATGATCAGATGAAAGTTTTTGCATCATTTTTTGAGAATGGGATTGTTAACGCTTGTACAAATACTGCATTTATATGCTTGATTCCTAAGAACGGAAATTTTTTTAAGATGGCTGATTTTAGGCCAACTAGCTTAGTTTTCTTTGTATAAAATAAAGGAAAAAAAAAAGATTTTTTAGGGAGCACCAAGTTTGAGGGATAAAATTTTATGTGTCAATTGACTAGTAGCTTAAGTTACCTCTTTGTATAAAATATTGCAAAAGTATGTAAAACAGGTTGAGATTAGTTTTAGGGAGCACCATTACTCCTTCTCAAGGGGCTTTTGCTAAAAGTAGTCAATTTTGGATGTAGCTTTGATAGTTGATGAGGAGATAAACGAATATAGCAATAATAAGGAGGGTATTATTTTAAAGTCGATTTTGAAAAAGCATATGATCATGTGAACTGTGTTTTCTTGGATTTTGTTTGTAGTTTAAGGGGTTTTGGTGATAGGTGGAAGAAATGAATTCCACTCTATTAGAGTCAAGACTCTAGTTATTGGGTCCACTCTCAAGAGATGGGGGTTGTCCTCATCAGTGTTATTAAAGGGGCGCCTAGGCTCAAGTCCCATCCAAGCCCAAAATTTGCGCCTTATAGTGTTCCAGGCCAAGCGACTTCAATAAGGTGCGCCTAGGCCCAAGTCTCATCCAGGCCCAAGGTTTGCGCCTTGTAGTGTTCCAGCCAAGGTTCTGAAAAGCAGTTGCAGTCGCCGTAACGGTAGCGGTGATGCGGTTGCGGTTGCGGTTGCGGGGTGTAAAGGGCGTCGTGTACCGGTTGCGGTAACCGGAACCGTGAATTTTTTTATTTTTCGCACAATTTGAAAAAAATTTACCGATACGCATATTTTTTTTCCATGATCATATTTATTAGATTAAAAATAAATATTGATCAATTTTTGTAAATTTTTAAGTATGATCCAATATATTTCATATTTTTAAATCCCTAAAACTGATTTTTTACATTTTATTTTAATAATTAATGACTTTATAGTATACAAAAAATCAATCACTAACTATTATATATAAGATAAATAATGACAAAAGTATGAGAATAAATAAGAGCCTAAATATTATATATATATATATACATATTTTAACCAAGCCAAATAGATAATGATCACACTTATTATTATTATTATATTATTTCAAACAATATATAGATAGACACACACAACAAAATGATTTAGTGATAGCAGCTGAATAGAATAACATAGGTCATACAACTTCAACAATCAATAACATGTTCTCATCTCCCTCTTCTCTCTCTCTCTCTATCTCTTACTCCTCCATTTTCTTTCTTTATCTTCCCTCTTCTCTCTATCCCTCCCTCTTCCCCCATATCAGTTTTTTTTTTTTTTTTTTGTGTTTTTTCAAAAATAGTTTGGAACCGTTACTTAACGGTGCATAACAGGCCGTTACGGCTTTACGGTACCGTTACGACCGCTATGTAGCCGCTACAGCCGACACACCTGCGAATCTCAATCACACTGCAAAAGCGGCCGTAACGGGTGGCGGTAACTGCCAAAACCGTTACGTAACGGCGTTACGTAACGGTTGCGGCCGCTTTTTAAAACCTTGGTTCCAGCCCAGGCTTCAATAAGGCACACGACTGGTCCATGGCGCATTAAGGCCCAAGTCTTGAGGGGATTTTTTTTATTATTGCTTTAATTGGTTTTGTTTAAAATCTGACCATTGATTTAAGATGATGCAACTACAAAAGATCCCTACTCTTCTTACACATGCCAATACATTGGGCATTCAACCATAAATCAATAATAAAATAAAAATTAGCCATAATTCCAAATCTCCAAAGAACACTTTACTATACTGCATGCCTTCATTATCCAGTCCAGCAAATCCAAAAATTCTTCTTCACGTTGTTGTCTTTTTTTCCCCCTTCTTTTCTTATGTTCTGTCCCATTGTCTTTTCTTCTTCTTGTCTGCATTATTGTCTTCTCTATTTTTCTCTTCTATGTTGCTATCTTCTTCTTCACATGGCTATGATGATGTTGCCTTCTTCATCTTCCATCTTCTTATGCTTATTCTCTAGCCTTCTTTTCTTTCTCATCATTCTTTAGACTGATCTATTCCCCCCCCCCCTTCCTCTTATTCTTCTTCTCCCCTCTCATTTTATTCATATTTTATGTTAAATTTTGAAATATTGTTCATTTGTCTATTTTAAAATAGTAGTATTTGTTGGTATATATATTTTTAAATATTTAAGATTTTATTATGCTTATGTTGAACCCTAAATTATTTAGTTATATTAAATTATATATTTTTTTACGTACAAGGTGCGCCTCACTTCAATGAAGCCTGCGCCTCGCCTTACGCCTTGAGCCTAGGCCCTAGGCCCTAGGAGACCTTGGCGCCTTGGTGCGCCTATCGCCTTTAATAGCATTGGTCCTCATCATCATCCATGCCTGAACCTATAAGAGGCATGAATATTGAAACTGATTTCCTCTTCTCCAAGTAGAAGGAGCCAACCAAAGTCCATATTATTGTTGTTTAAGAAGCAAGTATGAGTCTATGACATTCAAGTTGTGATGCCACAAGATTTTCTCTTACTTGATGCCACTAAAATGGCTTAAAACCCAGAAAAATTGTTTCAACAAACTAACAATATCACCATTCGTTAGTTTTCCAAAAAAGAATGCATGCTAAATCAAAGAGCTAGTTTTCCAAAAGAATCATTATGTGCATTCAGCAATCCGCATGGACAAGAATAAAATACTCAATCAACAAATAATTGAAGTCAGTGCTCAATTTGTATGATTTCTTATTTGCATGTCAATAGAGAATAGGGTCAGAATACATCTTCTAACTTCAAAGATATCTACTACAAAATCAGATAACAAGTCCTATGATGCAGCCTATATTTGCAAACTTGGTTTATTTCATTTATTTTGGAAATGAGTAATAGTTTGTTAACTTCTGTTAGTTGTTTTTGGCATATTTATAAGCTTATGGGTGGGATGTGTCCACAACGAATAGAAGCAATCACGTGCTAGGCACATGTCTCTTAAGCTACATAAGATCATGACACATTAGCTATGAGAAACCAAGGACTAGGATCTATGAATTTTCTTTTTTATACCTATTCCTAACACTTTAGGGACATCAGTTGGATAATTGGGGGAAATTGTAAAGGTGGAGTCTGTAACTCTCTTTATTACTTCTCTTGCACTTCCTCTCTTCATTCATTCCATCTTTGTCTCTCAACCTCTCTTAATCAAGTTGGTGTTGCCAATGCCAGTGATTAGAAGCTTTTTCGGCATGGCTTGTTGCTCTTTCCTTTGCTTGTCACACTGTCATTGCCAAGGATGAACCTCAGTTCTCACCCTTCCTCCATACCTGTCCATTTCCTCTCGAAGTTAACATTTTATCAACCGATTTGTAACCAACTATAAAAGCTGGAGTGGTGTAATTTTAATAGTTTCAAATCCAACCAGGCCTTTATTTGTAGTTGTAGGTTATTAGTTTGTTTAGTCCTGCACATTGAAAAAATTAACCATTTCTTTTCCCATTGGTCATATCTTAAGTTCATAATTACAGCACATTTAGTAAATGTTTTAGTGATGTTTCTAATTGTAAATATAACACGCCTTACTTAATGAATTATATTTCAAAATCAATATTCTTTCTTCTTTTTTTCTTTTTCTTTTTTTTCCTCTTCACTCAATTTCAATTGTCTTCCTTGTTGTCTTTTTGGTTTTCATGCAAACTTAATTGATTGGCAGGTTCTGGTGCCTACCATAAAGTTCTCCACAATTTATGTCTACAAAGGCTTAAATAACCCCATTGCTGCACTGCTCTTACATTTCACTTCTCAAGTTATTGCAAAAGGAAAATAAAATAAAAATCAATCAATTAAACAGCAGAAGATAAATCCATGTCCTTGTCAGTTCTATGGATTTGAAACATGCATTCAAACAACCATTACAATAAGAAACTAATCAAATCTAGTTTCTAACAATATCATATGCCATTTAACATGCCAATTGAAATTAACTATTCATCAGCAACTACAATGGAAGGCTGACATAAATTAAAACAAAGTTGTCAACCTGAGTCTTTCCCAAACGAGAGTCAAGGTCCACTTCATAATCCCTGTGTTTCAAAGGTTTCCTTTGTATTGGGGGACCTTTTGCTGCAAAAGATGCAAACCCATCAAATAAAACTCCCATGCAGTCAAGACTTAATAAGTACACGCAATGCATATGCATAGAGGATCAACTATAAATCAACCATCATTTCAAATTAAAAAATTAAATATATAAATATTAGTTAAATTCACTTACAGTTGGATTAAGACCGAGATTTTGTCTCCTCCATTACAACAAAAATCAACCCATTAATTAGACAAATGAAAAAAAAAAAATTGCCCCTTGTGTCATTTTGGTCCCTGTAATTTCAATTCACTTGATTTTGACCCTTAATTTTAGATTTTGTGTCAATTTAGTCTAATTGACAATGCCGATTAGGGTTTTTGAAGGAAAATGGTCACTAAGTTGGTTGAGGTTAACTCACTGAACAAATTTACAATTTTGCCCACAAAAGCATAACACATGCCGCTTATATGCGCATTTTCCATTGAAAAAACAATTGTAATCCATTAGACCAAATGGAGACAAAATCATAAATCAAGGTCAAAATTGAGCCAATTGAAATTATAAGAACCAATCTAAAATGACACAAAGGCTTTTATATAAGAAATATCGGTATAATTTGCCCAAAAAAAATTTAATACAGTGATCAAATAAGTTCTGAGAGACAAAGAACCTTTTGTTCGCGCTCACGAGCACGTTCCAAATACTCTTCTCTATCGAACTTCCTCCGAAAAGTGTTGTCAACTCCAGCAGCCTGCATACAAACAAACACAGTTGATTTTAAGCATCATTTTTTTTTTTTTTGGTAACTTTAAATTTTATATCACAAGAAAACACCATTACAAAACAAACAAGGGGCACATCCCAGCACTTCAAAACAAAACAAAACAAACCCATACACTAAACCATGTCAGACAACAAACCCAAAAAACCAAAAAACAAAAAAAGAACTATAGAACCAGAACAAATACAGGGACTAAGCTTTATGATTGTAGCATAGAGCAAGGCAAACCCCACTACATACAAACTTGCCAATTTTGCAAAGAATTCTTAACTCCCCTCATTGAGCTAGCTCTAGCTCTAGCTCTAGCTCTAATATCCTTAACCATTTCAGCCACAATCACATCTTGATATCTAAATTTCTGAGCAAAAACTCTTCTATTCCTTTCTACCCAAACTTGGAGCAATTCACTTACAATGCTTAGTTGACATTCATAAAAAGTATCTAATGAATTATGAGTTCAATACATCCTGTTTAGCAAAAAGACGGATATCCTTGCTCATTATCAGACAATCACTTATTCGCAAACCTCGTGTGGGGCTAATAATTTTCATTTCCCATCTCATGAAAAACCCTTTTCGACAAACTCCTATGTTCCTTTCATTTCGTATAAGTTCCTGAGTAACAAGCCTATATGTTGTTATAGAGTACAAGCCAAAGAAACTTGAACATAGGGCATCTCAGAATGCTGTTATTACAAGACCAACCTAAAGGATCACTGTAAATATGATTCAATCTAAGCAACTTTGCCCAAATACTCTCAGTAAAAGACATAAGAAGAACAGGTGTTCATGATTTTAAGCATCATTGTTTGAAACAGCATCAATATACATGGATGTGCATGAAAGAAGAGTATGGAGAGAATTGAGCTTACATTTTTGCTGGGATGAGACATTGGAATTGGAATAGAATCTGAAGCTGATTTACACTTTTTCTTGAGAGAAATTCGATTGTAAAGATGAATTCGAGAAAACCTTATTGAGAAGAAGAGAGTAGACAGCGTTGATTTAGGGACATATAAACCAAACAGAACCGAGGTATATTTTCGGATATTTTTAGTAGAAAATATAAAAATAAAATGTGTTTTTAAAAGGAAAAAAAATGGAAAATTCCTTTTAAAAAAAAAAACTCAAAAATTGACATTTATAATCAAATAAATTTTTAATTTTATCAATTAAATTTTTTTTTATAATCATTAAACTTAATATAAGTGTACATGAAATGTCAAAAATATCTTTTTTTATTTATTTTAATGATTAAAATATATTTTTCCTGTCGGTTTTATTTAAAGAAAATAAACAAATATTTAGATTGAAAACAATTTTAAAAATTTGTATTTAAATTGACAAAATTGAAAACTCATAATTTATTTTGTTATAATGGCCAAAATCTATGAATTGTATGTAATTTTCCAAAAAAAATATTGTTACTTTTTTTTCTTTTAATATTTTTTTTTTTACATTTCAAATATATGAAATTTCACATTATTAAAAATTATAATTTTAAAAAAACAATTCAGAAACCAAAAAATTGCAAACTTTTAAAAATATTTCTTAGAAGTGTGAAATTTTTTTTTTCCATTTTTTATTCAATTGAATCTTATTTAATAGATCTTATCGAAAAGTTTTAAAATATATAAATGTTATAAGAAATGAATTTGTACATTAAAAATTTATAATAAAATTTTATATTTTGGAACATGAAAAATGTTGATAATTTTCTCTAGATTTGTGATTTCACATAAATAAGGTTAAAAATGTCAAATGCTATGTTAAAATTTTGAAAAATGACTTAATTTTCAAAACAACTTATATGATGAGACTTTATTATTAGTTAAGAAAAAAAGTCATTAAACCTAATAAAAGACAAGTTCATGCAACATGATTTTTTTTTACTAATTTTCCAATTTTTTATCCCATAAACCATCAGCAATTTTTATGTTTTTATTTTTTGTGTTTCATCTTTAAACTATTGATTTTGTCTATTATCTTCCTAAAGTTTTTGATTTCTGTCTATGTGATCTAATTGGAGATGATTGTACAAATCAATATTAGTCAAATTATAATTTGATATGTGAAAGGATAATTTTATAGCCTAGACAATTTAAAGGGATACTTACGTGTAGGTCCTATTAACTAGACTTATTTATCTACAGGTCCTAACTAATAAATTTAACACTATAAAAATAAGAGATTGATAAATTTATCACTATAAATTTATTTATAAAAATAAAAGACTGATAAATTTATCTTTATCACTTAATAAATTTATCAACAGGACTTAATGGGTAATAAGTCTCAAAAGTAGGACCTATTGATAGTTTACCCAAATTAATAATAACAATTAAAGGAACCTATAATAACTCAAATTATGTTTGTATCAGAGAAAGAGGTTAATTTGTAAAGAGCCATATAACCATAACGCTCTCGTACACAACCTCACAAAATGATATGAATATATATGTATACAGGAAGTTCAAAAAATAAATAAAATTAAAAATATTAAAAAAAAGAAGGAAAAAGAAAATTGAGAATAACATTTAAAATTAAGAATTTCACTATTTGTTTATAGCTTCCCTCCTTTTCAAGGCAACCAGAGGTCAAAAAGTAATTCCTTGTGTTTTCTTTTTCTTTCTCTCCCTGAATCTGCAAAATACCAAGAAGGGATATAGTACTTAAAATTCAAGTTAGCCAGGAAAAATTCCTTCACATTTCCATTGGCAAAGAGTGAGTATGAAGCTATATAGCAGCAATGTAACAAGAAAAAGCAATTGGTATTTTAATCTGTTTAAATTCTAACCTAGGTAAACACCTAATTTACCAAGAAACTAATACAGTTCAACATAGTTTTGTCCCATGAAAATGAACATAAAAAGATTTTGAGTTACTTAGGTGTGTTTGGATCAAGAATTAAATGGAGATTTGTAGGGAAAAAAAAAAACTTATATTTATTCACTTTCTCGTATTTTTTCGTTTCCTCAACAGAACTTAAATTATTACATAGGTTAATTACAGCAAAGCACATAAGCTATCTCCAAAGGCCAGTCACTAGCATTCACTTCCAACCACAAAATGCTAAAGAGATAGAAAACAAATTCTGGGGATTGCATCAGATGATAAATATAAAAAATTAAAAATTAAACAAATTTGACTATGGTTGCTCTTGTCTTGTTCATAAGATGTAAATATAATTTAACTATAAATACTTTTGATGTGCGGCATGAGGACTTAATACAAGAGGGCAGACTTTGATAAAACTTTAATTGCCCTGATTCACGGTTTAATTTTAATAGTACTGATCCTTAGCAAATGTCATTTACATGTAGAATTTATTTGGACTAACAGCACTCAGTGGAGATAAACAAGTGAATGGCTCAATAGCCATTACCTAGATCTTGCTCTTTACATCCAAATATCAAAAAACCAGAGAAATGAGTAACAAAAGAGAGCATTAGCTTTTGGTAATGTTTACAATTTCTTGTTTTTTGTTTACATAAAACAGGAATCATGTTAATACTTATTTTCGTTAAAAACAAAAACAAAAAATATATACATTTGATAAACACATGTTCTGTATACATACTAAAACAAAAACAAGAAAACATGTTTGGTTATTTGTCACAAGGGGTAGCCGAAGGATAGGAAGTTAGAGGAAGGTATGATTTTTTTTTATTATTATTATTTTTTTCAAAACAAGTAAAAACACAATTTTTTTTTGTTTCCTAGTAAATTTTGAATATTGTTTACAATTTTCGATTTGTTTTTTGAAAACAAAAACAAAATCAGTAAACATAACTTTATTTTTTTGACAAATAAAATCAGTAAACATAACATTACAGGACATACCTTGGTTTTTGGTTTTATGATTTTTAATGTTCTCAAAGAGAGATAATTACCATAATATATGTTGCAAATCATTATCTGCAGAAACACTGATCACCCGAAAATTGAAATATCAACCTATCTTCAACACTTCCTTTCTTCCTCTAAGAAGCATTCCTCTGGCTTTTGCTGCAAATGAAAGCTCAACAGACGAGAACTTATCCAAACAAAAAAAGTTAAACCAGCAAAGGAAGGGAAGATTATACAAAATTTTTGCCTTAATTACTTATGAAAGAGAAATAGAAGAGAAGTAGAGAACTGCAAAACTGGGGAGACACAAGTTAGTTGGGACTCCACCACTCCCTATTTTTCTAGTTTCATTTTCATCCTTTGGCAAATAATGTGAATCTTTGGTATGTGAGTTATCTTAGGCCATTCTGTGCCACCTTCCCTTTGGCATCGTTGATAAGAGTTCACAAAACTGAATTTTCACTTGTTTTAACATGGAGAGGCAACGCACAATATCAGGGAGAGACTCCAATTTATCACAGAAGCTGATATAAAGCCTTGCAAATGATGTGAGGTTCCCCATCCACTCCGATAAAGTCACCAAACTATCACACTGTGAGATAGAGAGTACTTGTAATGTATTCAAGTGTTGAAGCCCATGACAAAGACATGTCAACTTTGGAAGCATTGAAATCCTTAAATACCGAAGATTCACAAGACCTTAGAAGCCATCGTCCTCGTCTAGCCAATCAAATGCTTCACAGTCACATAATTGTAGCTTCCGGAGGGCAGTAAGGTGATGGATTCCTAGAGACAGAGAAGTACGGCTGTTACAAGAACTGATCTGAAGAGATTGAACAGAAACTAAGTCCCTTAATCCGTCCTCTGGTAATTGTACTAGTTTATGACAGTAAATGATATGCAAATCCCTTAGAGAAGTGAGGTTTCTCAAGCCTAGTTCTGATGAAGATACTAGATCTTCACATGAGCAGATATGCAGGGTCCGTAGTGTGCAGAGGGGAAAAGAGGGACCTGAAGTGGCTACTTCTGTTATTTGTCTAACAGTTTTTGTTTACACTGTCATAGCTTGAAATAGCTTTTCACTTACATATGTTATAAACAATTTTTCAAGAGATGGAAGGAACGGCTTAGATACAAGGCTAGAGCAACCATGAATATACAAACTAGTAAGGCAAGGAAAAGATAATGAAGATGATTGTTGTGGAGCTGGTGCTATTTCCCCATGACCATTAGCCATAATTACTCAACCATACCTTCAGAAGAGGCAAATCAAAGAGCAAAAGTTTTTTGAGGGCTGGAAACAAAGATCCTCCTCTTGTAGCACTCATCACATTGCTCCTTGAAGAAGGAGCACCCACAGCACCAGCAAAAGAAGAAGATTGAATTTTGTTACTGTCTATGTACACGAGCACTAAGAAATTTGAGTTTGAGAATCTCCAGAAAAGGGAGATCGCCAAACCATGGAAGAAGTTGGCATCTTCTACAATTTTGTATGGTGATTCGAACTAAGTTTGGGAGCCATGAAACCATTTTCACCATCATCCAATTCTGAAACATGATCCCTCCATATCCTTCTACATTTAACTCTTTCAGATTTGGGTGCAGTTAGAGGTCTTGCAATACTTTGCCATCCGCATCAGCATAATCAACACCATCATCTTCTCCTGTCCATTCTAACGTCAGTTTCCGAATGAACTTTTTTGCCTTCAAGTTTTCTCCCTTCAGTTCCTTCAATCTTGACGTCCCATTTCTCGCATTTTCAAGCTGTTTAATTTAGAACTCCCCTCTTAGGTGGTTTAAGCTATTCAGCTCACCAATTCCACCAACAGCTTTAGAGATGGAGCTATCCTTTCCCACAATGAAAATTGGTAAGCTCTGGAGACATGTCAATTCCCCCAATCCAAATGGCATGTAACTTAGGTCATTACATCCCTCAATTTCAAGATGTCGAAGTCTCACCAACTTTCTAAAATCAACATGCAGTTTTCTTAACTCATAACAATTGGAGAGTTTAAGTGTCTGCAAGTTCTGCAGCTTGCAGATAGATTTGGGAAGTGTAGCCAAATGGAAATTCCTAGAGAGATCCAGATATCTTAGATGCTAAAGTTTGCCTACAGAAGTGGGAACATTCTCAATTCCTGAATAATACAAGTCCAACGTACGCAAGCGCGTAAAACTTGAAATTAGTGCATCTTGAGTTGCTCTCTTTCCTGGACCTTGTTTACCAGGCAAAAAGGATGTGCGAATCTTCCTTGCATTGAGCATGGATGCTGGAACTTCACACGATGACGATGAACATGAAGTGGAATCAAATGCCACATGATATGTTCTTTCAGACATATTTTCTACGTTAGTATTCACAAGAAAATACTCTGTCCCTGCCACCAATTATGCAAGATCATGGATGAGACCATGCATTTTGAAACTTATATACCCATCTTCATTGTCACGCCCCGAATTTTAATTACTCGAAAACATTACCAATTTTTTTTTATACATATACAAATATCTATTACACTTGAGTAATAGAAATACAATGATACATGTTCTCTCTCTCTCTCAATGAATATTACAATGACAACAATACATGCCAGTCTCCTACTGTGCTACAAATAAATAAATACAAATACAAAATCCATTTCCTTTACATCTACTATGAAGTTATACAAAGGGACTCAAGAACTCCATAAATCTTCAATCAAATAATCCAAACTTTCTTCCTGTAAAAAGATAAAACAACAATGGGGTGAGCACTAATGCCTAGTAGGAATCTCATAGTTCTCAATCAATAACTAACACACAGATAGAAATGATCATGCATGCAGAGTGATACCATATAGTAGAGTGACATTTTATAATTTCAAAATACCATAAGTAAGGTACCTTTTTCTCAAAAGCTATTTAAACATTTTCAAGAAAAACCTTCAGCCATTAAAATCATCCCGTAATCTTAGAAAAACATAGACCCTTGTGAAACAACCGTATTTAAGAAAACAACATCATTAAAAAGTTATTAACCAATTCCCAAAATATTTCTCATTTAGTTTCCATTTTTAATGTTCCTCTTTTTCTTTCATTCTTCCTTTCTACTCATTATATTTATTTTACAGAACAATACCCATAATTTACCTTTATTGTCGCAACTAATTCATTAAGTTTACCATCACCAATCCATAATCCAATTACCACTTCAATTTCCATTCTTTCAATTGATTTCATATCAAATACCGGATCCAATCACAAGTTATCTCCATGAGTCACACGCTTTACCGGTTAGAAACCGGAAGGAATGCGGAACCTCACGCTTTACCGGTCACAAGCCGGAAGGAACGCGGAACCTCACGCTTTATCGGTCACAAGCCGGAAGGAACGTGGAATCTCAACATACCACACGCTTTACCGGGCGCTACTCTGGAAGGAAGGCGGAACCTATCTCAAGCGCCACGCTTTACCGGCTCAAATACGGCGGGAAACGGACCCCAAGATAACATCACAATCCATCATTACAATTAGTGGACAATGCCAACACATCTTCCATTATTTCCGTAACACATTAATTCAATATACATCCACCATATATTAAAATTACATTCACATAACAAGTACAAATATGTTCCACGACCTTCTTCATTATCCATTAAATCATTCATTGTTTTGTCACACAAAAATATAACAACACCTCCATAGAGGCAAAGATTCATCTTTAAAGTATTCACAATTCTTGGGTTCAAACTATTTCTTTACTTTTCCATATTATCATCAAGTCTTCAAATTCAATTTTTTTTTTTTTTAAAACACATTGATTATCAATTACTACCCATGGTTATAAATTAAATCTCCAACATTTAATTTTCTTTGATACAACTCCTTCATATAACATCGTCATATTTCACAATCTCCCATTTATCATTATTCACACTCATCTTAACCCAAAATAGACTTAGTTTCATAAATTTAATGTTGATTGAAGTATCCTCATTTTCCAAAATGAAACTCCATAACTATTGTTAAATATAAAGTTGGACTTTTAGTTTTGAGGTACAAAATCACTTTCTAATTACACAATAAAATTCTTAAATCTTCACTTTCTAATTACAAAATCATCATCTTATCACAAGTTATGTATCATCTTTCAACTCCCCCTGCGGTTACCAACACAACACCACCCAACACAACTCAACTCAACGCAATTCAACATGATTTAAACACAATTCATCATAGTCCAACACAATTCGGTTCAACATTATTCAACACAACCCAACATAATCAACACAATTCAACATAATCAACACTATTCAACATAATCAAGTAGGACTCTTAAACCTCTATTTCATCATTTCACCCCAAGGCTTATCTCATCCATATCATTAATAAATCATTTCCCCAATCTTGATTTCATATTATAGCATAATTTATAATATCCATAACAAAGGTTTAATCACTAATTTTTAATATAATTTTGAAACATCTCCAAAATCCAATTAAACTTGTACATATAGAATTCAACCTACCAATTTCATGATTCTACTTTCAATTTGGGCAAAATCATTATTTATCATCATGAATCAACCTAGGGTTTTAAGAAAATCAAGAACTTCAAGAAAAATTCAAACTTCTTAAACCATTACTTTTTATTCCAATTTTTCCATTGATTAAACACCTAAGATTCATAACCCATCACATTAACAATTGAACCCACCAACACTTCAAACCCTAAACCTCCAAATCTCAAGATGTACACTATATGCTCAAAAATGTGGGTTTTATATGTATATAATCAAAATACCACAAATCTATCTATTTATGGAAGTATTGAAGAAGAACTAGGACCCCTACCTCAAGAATCAAGCAAAAGAACGAAGCTTTGAAGAGAATCCTTCACAAATCCAAGTTCCAATCGGTTGAAAAAGTTGAGCTTCAAGCCTTCTTCACTTTTTGATGGAAGATCTTGATCAATCCAAAGGGAAATGGGAGGCATTTGAGGTCAAAGACCTAGGGTTTTTGGACCTAGCTGAGAGGGATGAAGAGAGGAGATGAAAAGTGTGAAGAATGATCTAGAAAAGTGATTTTAAACTTGCTCAATTCGCGCAGTTCGCTCGAGCGTATATTTACACGCTCGAGCGTACCTGCTTCCAGCATAGATATGAAAACTTCAAACGGGTATAACACTTTCATCGGGACTGCGTTTTAGGTCGTTCTTGTGTCCAAATTGAAGCCCCGGAAACAAGCTTTCCAATGGTTCTGGCCTCACATTCAAATTCAAAATGTGGAAGGAGAAAAGGACAAAAGAGTGACGGCTGGTCAAAAACTCAAACTCAAACTTTGGGCTTTTTATCTAATCTTACCTAAATACCTTGTTAAGGCTTCAATCAAGGTTCCAAACATCACCCCAGGGTCCTCAATTATAATATTTAAAGTTTACTTGCCAACCCATCAATATCAAGAGTCTGACAACCATACAAGTTTTAAGGTGACGGGCACCACTTTACATTAATCCAATGCGAATTAAAATCCGAGTCATTACAATCTCCCCACCTTAATAAATTTCATCCCCGAAATTGCATCCGTTCTATCAAAAATAGCAACAACCTTATGCTCACTAATTCTTACCAACCCCTAGTTCACAACAAAGCATGAGAGCACCCATACATATCCACCAAACCTTAACAACTTTTAATTACACCTCACTTCAGTTCTAAACCCCAAAATACAAAGTGTTATATTCATCTTCATATACATTTTGAAAAAAGGATCTGAACAACAAATCATTGAAATATTTATCAGCAATGTCCTTTAAGTCATGGTCCTTGCCCAATGAGTGAATAAACCATTGAGCCATCCACAATTTATTAAGTGTCCCCTTCTCAATGTGGCAGCTTTTAGGGAAAAGAGAGCAATAGGCAAAACATGGCTTTAAATGGGAAGGCAAGTGGTCATAACTAACCTTCAATGTTGGTAAAATATGGGTTTCATGTTGAGCTATTTCCCATAGCTTGTCTGCCACAATCAACCACTCAATTTCTGTGTCTTTTAGGTACAAAAGGCTTCCAACTGTCCTTATGGCTAGAGGCACTCCTCCAAAGTTTGTCAAGATTTTCTTTCCTATTGCTACTAGACTCGGGTTTTCCTCCAATTGCCTTCTTCTAAAGGCCAATTGCTTAAACAATGACCAAGAATCATCTTCTAACAAACCTTTCAAGTGGTATGGAGATGTGGTACCCATTACCCTGGCAACTGTTTCACTTCTTGTTGTAACTACAATCTTGCTCCCTTTTTCACCACTAGTTAAAAAATCTTCTAACTCAATCCATTTCTCACGATTTTCATTTCATACATCGTCTAAGACAAGTATGTATCTATTCCCATCCAAACATCTTCAAAGTCGCTTTTGCAATTCATCTATCTCTAGGTTTCCACATTCAACATTGGCAGACTTTAGTATTGCCTCCACAAACACTTTCAGATTGAACACATTGGAAACACATACCCACTTTTTAACTCAAAAAGGGAATCAACCATCTCGTTCTTGTACACCAATTGAGCAAGTGTGGTTTTATCTAGGCCCCCAATTCCAACTATGGCGACGATGGATAAATCCCCTTGAGCTCCTCCCTCCATCACCATTTCTAGAATTGCCTTCTTATCCTCCTCTCTCCCAATAATCCTGGAATCACAGACAAAAGATTGAGCCTGCTTCCTCCCTCCATACTCGTAGGATTGTTTTTCAACGTGCTCCGTGAAATGGAACTTGGTCCTGTCTAATGCAATCTCATCTAACACACTTCTAACTGCTTTAAGTTTGTGACTATTTTAAAACTAGAAGCAACCTTGTTTTTAGAAGGAGATAAGAAGTCACTTACCTCTTTGACAATGCTCTTCTCTTTCTTCCTCAGTTTCCTCCTCACGGCTTCAGTTGCAAAATCATCAATCACATCTTCAACATCACAAAATACATGTTTAAGTTTTCCAAGCCAGTCTTTAACTTTATTGTTCTTCTCTTGCTGCTCCTCTGCATCCAGAAGCACAGACTTGATTGACAGTGTGGCTTCAAGCTTTTTGAGAACCTTCTTCACATTCCAAGCTGATGCAATCTCTTGAAAGGCTATGGATCCCAAGTCTCATAAGAATCTTGCTTCAGTGCCATAGAGAATCGCTTCTGCCATTGCTTCTCTTCTTGGTTGATTCAATGTTGCTTAGTTGTTTTTGGTTGGTAACAAGTTACTTGCATAAGAAAGGTTCTATATGGCTATGAAGAGAGTGGAATGGAAATGGTCCATGCCTCAAAAGTCAACACCTCTCTTCTTTATAAATTTAAGAATCTCCTAACTTTAATACAAATTTTTGTTCTTCAATGGAAGCAAAGTTGACTTGTGGGTTTTATTCACTAGCATGTAATATTTTTGTTTATAGTAGTTTTTATTTATTTATTTTTGCCAAATACCTGGTGAAGGGGTGAACATCTCTTTGGGCACTGCCTGGTTACCTCCATTTCCACTTGTCAGCTTTCTGATGGCATCTCAATGGCATTTGTTGCAATCAGGCTCATCAGAATGTTTTCATTCAATATTAATCAATCTTATTCAAATTTCATCAAGAATACTTTTGACACACACTTCCCTTCTTTTTTTCACATAAAAATTATAAATATAACTCTCAAAATGTGACACACAAAGTGCTTTGAAAGGGACACAATAAAATGGTGATCTCATCTCATTAAGCAAATTAAAGATAATGAAGAGAACTACTCTGAATGAACAATATGGAAATTGGAATAGGCCTTTTCCATTGCCTTTGAAGTTGCTTAATGCTCTATTTATTTTGGTGAAAAATAATACAAAATAATTTTTCAAAAAAAAAAAAATTGTTTTCATATGTTTGTTTACGTCATTGAAACTAATGCACTAATTAATGGTGGTGGGGCAATGGTGGTGATGATGGTAGTAGCAGTAGCAACAACGATAGAGAACTCCAACATATATGAGTTTTAGAGACTAGACTTTTTGTCCTTGAAAGTAAAAAATTGTTGCAAAAACACTATCAGACCAATTTCAATCATCATGTAAGTCGCTACGAAAAGGTTGTCCCAAAAAATTAAAGAAAATTAACTTTAGCAACAAAAGTTTAAAAATGTCGCTAATAAGGGAGAACACAGTTTCATGCCAAAAGATTTACATTTTGAGACAAAATTTTTTATCCAAAAGGATAGTAATTAATTACTAAATGTCTAATTTCGTCACTAAAAAATACGACAATTATAGTTTTGGTAATTAAAATATTTTATCCCTAAAATGTGATTTCATCCTAAATTTTTATATCTAAAACTTTAATTTGTTGTAGGTGTGGCAGTGGTGGCAGCAATGGGGGTGGCGGTAGTGGCAGCAACGATGGTCCTACTCCAAGAATAAAAAAGATCAAGCATTTCTGAGAGCTTTGTTAGGTCTTTATGGCCTAATGAATCTTTAGATTTCCATGGTTGTTAATGCTGAAGGTTGTGCTGGTGGGCTGCTGTGCATTCGGAAGCCAGAGATATTTGCTCTGATTGAATGTTGCTATGCTAGGAACTTCATAATCCTGTGTTATTGGTAATGTATATGCACCTAATGAAGTTGTTGATAGAAGGAAGTTATGCGATAATCTGATTAATTTAAAGAATGAATTCCCTAAACCATGGTGTTTAGGAGGAGATTTGAATGAAGTAAAATCAATAGATGAAAGAAAAGGGTGTGTAAATAGAGATAGGAAATGAAGGATTTTAGTAATTTTATTAACAATTTGGAAGTGGTGGATACCCCTAAGCTTGGAAGACAATACACCTGTAATTCTCAGAATTAGAGCAGAATTGACAGATTCCTATCGAGTCCTGAGTGGCTTGAATGGTTTAGGTATAAATTATGGGGGCTACCTAGATTAATCTCGAATCACTGCCCAATTTTATTGATGGAAGATGAGAGAAATTAGGGTCCTAAGCCCTTTAAATTCATAAATGCTTTGGTGCTACATCCTGCATTTATAAAGAAAGTAAAAAGAGTGTGGGAAACTACACAGGTGGAGGGGTGAGCTAGATATAAAATTATGGTGAAGTCGAGATCACTAATGTTGAAATTTTTGGAAATGTGGAATCTAGCATCAAAGCTGCTGAAAATGAATTACATTCCCCAGATCTAACTAGTGAAATGAGAGATTTGCACGAGGAAGAAGCTAGGAGAAGAAAGGAAGTCAAAGAAAGGGTTTGGAAACTCATAAAAAGAGGAGAGTGGCTTTGGCTACAAAAGTCAAGAATGAGTGTCACGCCCCAAGTTCCATGACAACGCCGCTCACTCATCTAAGTGAGCATGGAAGGCTAAGAGTCCAATCACATAACCCACAAAATTAAAAAAAATCAAATTAAATCTTTAATTAACAAAATGCCAAAATCCATAAAAATAAATAATTCTTATCATATGAATTATCCACCAAGTCCACTAATATAATCCACTAACAAAATAATAATCCAAGTACTTAAATCATAGTCCTACTCTCGGCACTCCCACAAGCAAAAACCCCGCGTAGCTCTACTTCTCAGAATCTAAAAATAAAAAAATAAGGGTAAGCTAGATAGCCCAATAAATAACCAACCATCACTGCTAGCTGGATCAAGTATACAAAAAAAAAGAAGTTGATAACCAATAAATATATTTTTGCTACGATTCAATAAATAAACCATTATTTTGTAAGATAGTTTCATAGTTGAAAGTAAACAATGTAGCAATACAATTTAATTGAAAAGACAATGAGATAATTCTAAGTAGTTTCGTGGTTCAAATCGATGGTTCGATATTCAGATGGTTCAATAATTCGATTCACAAAACCCAAGTCTTGGTGACTACGGTCACTTAGCCCGTGACAAGGCCCAAAACCACACATAGGCCTATGGTAAAGCCCCAAAAGAAACTAGTTTCTGTGCTAATAAATAACCCCCATTGGCTAGGGTCCAAATTATAGTCAGACTAGAGTAAAGTTCAAAATTCAAACAATACACAACTTTTAAATAAAATATTCGATACTTTCAGAATAAACATTTGGTACAATTTTCATAATAGTTTCACAGAATATTCAAAGAATTTTCATAATAATATCCGATGCTATTTTATACTTGACCCATATTTTATTTTAAGAGAACAGGAAGGCTATAAATAAATAATTATAATTTCAAACGATTCAGTAGGAATAAAAATGAATCAATAGTGATAGAGGGTTACTTACCTCAAACAACTAAAATAATATTTTCCAAGCTAATCTCAAATTACCAAGATCCACCTTAATCTCACAAACCTAATAAAATATTACACCGCATAAACAATTATTATTTGCACCCATCCTTCTCTTCTTGTAGCAACAATAGAATAAATTAATCCAATAGTCTATTAGGAACCCCCACAATTCAGCATCAAAACAAAGCCATCACGGCTTCGGAAATTCTCAACCTATATTATTCTATTGTTGTTTATATACATGTATAAATTTGTAATTGCTTGAAGCCAATCTTGTATCCCACAAACACACCACCATTAAACTTAACCCATCAAATATCAATTTCAAAATATGAACCACCCAAACGGAATGCAAAATACACTCTAAAATTGAGCAAAACCGAGACCCCCAACATAGACTACATCAATATATTTATTTAATCATATATACCCATAAAATCATCTATTGATATATTAACACTAAAATCATAGATAGGAATAAAATAAAATAAATCTTACCCAAGTGATGAATAAAGCAAAACCACCACTCTATGAATCCTCCCTCTTCACTTTGGTTTTCTTTTCTTTTCTTTAACTTTTTCAAACCCTTACTGCCTTCACCTTCTGCAACATCCACGAGCCTCTCTTTGTTTTTTTTTTTTTTTCTCCAAGACTAAAAGCCACGGCAAGTTGGCTTATTTAACCTAATTTGTTTTTTTTTCAAAATTGCAAAATTACCCACCTAAGTTATAGAAATAATAATGTCATCTCATAACTAATTCCTTGATATTACTAAATGACCCATATAAATTAATCTAATTACCAATCTATCCAATAAAATAATTCTACACATAACTTGGGTTTTACAATGAGCTGGGCATTAAAAATGGGACAAGAATACTAGGTTCTTTCATATAATGGCAACTAAGAGATAGAACAGGAACCTGGTTGGTTTAGGTTCATTGACATTACTGTCAATGACATTACCTATGAAGCACCTCTGGAGATCAAACAAGCAGTGTGCAATCATTTCCAACACCTATTCACTGAAAAATGGAGGATTAAACCTAGTATTGGTGGCTCTTTCAAGAATATTGATCAAAACCAAGTTCAGGACATCCTTGAAAAAGATTTCTCAAAGGTAGAAGTCTGGGAAGCCATCAAGGAGTGTGATGCTAACAAAGGTCCAGGACTAGATGGGTTCTGTAACGGCCTCAAAATAATACAAATAACCCAATTCATAAGAGAAATGAACATAATATAATTCATTCACTTTCATATATCAGAGTTCGTACTACAAAAGGTATTACATGCATTATACATTTATGAACATTCATCCTGAATCTACAGCATGTGATACAAGTCAATAACAACAAAATAGATGCCCTACAGGCTTACATCTTTTCAAGATATCACTTGGTTACAACAAAGAAAGAGTCCTAAGCTCTATACACGTAAAGCCCTCGGCTTGAATAAACACGTAGACAAAAATGACAAGAGCCTTCAGCTCCAAAGTCCTCCCAATCTATGCCCTTAGAGGAAGCATATCACCTGTACCTGAAAAATGGTTTCCCAAAGCCCAATAGGGATAAACTAACACAATATATTAGATTTAACTAAGATATAAATGTCAGATAAATGTTCAATATTCATGACCAACTTACATTCTCCTCATAACCATTCAACATTGTTACTCATATTTCGGTCCATTCTCATTTATTCTCTTCGAGTTAATTCATCTCATTCTAAGTCATGTGACAACTACACATAATTTTACAAATAACCCAGCTGAGACTACAACTCAGTGGTTCTCTTTTTCACACAATTATCATACAAACACTTCAACCTTGCCATTTTACGAAGTATTAACATGTCTAGCAATGACAATGAAGTAGAAACATTACCTGAAGACTGAGGGGGCATGTCGCTCGGCCTTGTGATCTAGTCTCTGTTTATTATGGGAAATTCTATTTCCACACTATTTTGTCTCTGTGTACACAATTAATGAAAAAAAAAAAAAAAGTTATGACAATTTTATCATGAAACAAAATGACCATAATGGACATCAATACACACTACAAATTAAATCTAGATTTCTCTATACACATCTTTAAAAAACAAATTCTCAATGCACAACTTTAAAAAAAAAATAAATTAAAACTTGGTTCCTACATTGTTTCTCACTACCTCTATTGTTTTCCATTACTTGCTACACTCCATTGTTACACTCTATCCATTGCTTGCATAAACTACTCTGATATCAAGTACTGAAAAATTGTAAAACATTCGGCACTACAGAACCGATTTAATTTAAAAAAATTCAAAAATTAAGTATCAAAAATTTATAAATAATTCGGAAGTATATAATTGAAAATGTAAAATAATTTCGGAATACTTTTTCTGGTTGGTGAGTGACTTCTTGTTTCTGAATATTTTTTCTGATTGACCTTTCAGTTCATTCAGGTTTCAATGGCTACCAACAACAACCCCTCTGCCCTAGAAAAAGAACAGGTACTTCATACATATACAGAAACTAACACTATATATGTATGCTTATGAGATAGGCAAAACTATTAACTAGAAAAGATTACTTTTTTTGATGATTTTGTGCAGATCACGAAACCCCTATTTTTTTTTCTTGAGATCGCGAAATGGAAGAACAATAACATATTATTGCTTTTATCGTTGACAAATATTGTAGGGTTACGGTGGGATGGTTCGGGAAAGAGGAGAGAGAAAGTGGAATTACCTGAAAATGCTTGTGGTTTTCGCACCAATTGCTTTTGTTCTCCTACTCCTCTTTCACATATATAGATAATTGTAAATATATTAAGAAAAATAGGGTTTCTAAACCCCAAGCTTTGTGGGCGCTCAATCTCTCAATCTTAATTTTCTAAATTTTTTATTTTAAAAAAAAAATCTCAGCATTTATTGATTTGGTCAAAATCCCTTAATCAGCATTTATTAACTTTTTCTAATCCACATGCCTGCATTTATTGATTTGGTCAAAATCCCTGATTAAAATTTAAAATCCCCTCATACAAATAATTATAGATACAACCCGTACATAGTTACTGCAGTAACCTTTTTAATTTCTCCTGTACATTGTGGTTAGTGATAAGATTGTTAAATTATTTTTATAAAAAATCTTTAAAAAATAATTTATATATTAAAAAAAATTTAAAAAATATAAATATCTATAATTATCCCGTGCATAGCACAGATGATAGGCTAGTCTATACTATATATTAAGTAAAATGGAGTTTTTAACCCCAAGCCTTGTGAGAGCTCCAATCTCCCAATCTAAATTTCCTGATTTAAAAAAAAAAAAAAAATCTTAGCATTTATTAACTTCTCCCAACTCTCAAGTCTTACCCTCATAATAACACTTTAATGCATTAAGAATAAGTATAAAAAAAATTATTTGAAATCCAACACATATGAATTCCTTAAAAAGTCCCAACACATATGATTATTATCCCTCATAATAACACTTTAATGCATTAAGAACAAACATAAAAAAAAATTCTTGAAAAGTCTAACACATATGATTATTATCAAAATATTAAACTTTAATATAATATAATAATAAAAAAGACATTTAATTCCTTAAAAAGTCCAACACATATGATTATTATCAAAATATTAAACTTTAATATAATATAAAAAAGGAAAAAAAGAAGACATTTAAAAAATAAAATAAAAATATTTAAAAATCACAATTCACATATATAGATAATTATAAACACAATCCATACATAGCACAGGTGATATGCTAGTATTATATAAGGGAAAGGGACTTTCTAACCCACAAACTTTGTGGGAACTTCAATATCCCAATATTAATTTTCTAAATTTTTGATTTAAAAAAAAAAACCTTAGCATTTATTAATTTTTTCCAATCCACATGCATTTTGAGAGATTTTGTCAAAATTCCCTCATCAGCATTTATTAACCTTGGCCAATCCACATACCTTTTGAGAGATTTGGTCAAAATATAAATACAACCCATGCATAGCACGGGTGAAACATCTATACTATATATTAAGCAAAATGAGGTTTTTAACCCCAAGCCTTGTGAGAGCTCCAATCTCCCAATCTAAATTTCTTGATTTTTTGATTTAAAAAAAAAAACTTAGCATTTATTAACTTCTCCCATGTAACGCCCTCAAAAATAAACCCATAATACATAATATTAACATGCGGCATTATAGGGAAATAACGTATCTTATTCCATTCACCAGAGTACCATGAAATAAAAACATCATAATAAATGCCCTACGGGCTTACATCTTGCCAAGCCAACACTTGGACACAATTTCATGAGTTCTAACTCAAAACAAATAAAGCCCTGGGCTTGAATGTTTACATAATCCAGATAAACAACTAAAATAAATAAAACAGGTCTTCAAGTCCAAATCCTCACAAGCTAAGTCTTTGGAGGTAGTGAACCACCTGAACCTAAAAATGAAGTTCCCATATAGGGTGAGCCACAGCCCAGTAGAGAAATACTAAACCAAGCATAAGAATTAATTAAAGCATTAGCATTTGATACATGGTTAACACAAGATAATCAATTTCCAATTTTATGACACGAATGTCTACATTGTCTATGACACATTGTCTATGACACCTTTCACTTTTCAGTATTGATTCAACTTTCCAATTTTATTATTATGGCTCAGAACCTGGCCAACTATAATAGTGATCCAAATGTCACAAGATAAATGAGGCTAAAGCTCAACCACAACACTTCCATACTTCCAACTAATACACATTATAATGATGTATCATAAAACACTTCAATATAAATAAGCACACATAAAAGTGATGCTAATGGAGTCCATCCCCTATCTTCTCCCAAAATTATCCGGTTTAGAGGTCCATCCCCTATCTTCCCCTAAACCGTGGAGTTCATCCCCTATCTCCTCCAAACAAAATGCATATGCAATGAAACACACAATTGCCATACACAACACATAGTCAATACAAGTAATGTTCTGTATTAATTCAACAGTCAACATAAGTGACATAATTCCAGTTATACCTAAGCCACATGCAAGGTCTACAACAATCAATGGCTATCCTCCACCGATAGCCCAAAACAGTTATTTCTAAACAAGAAATAAATACAACAATGATTATAAATTCAACATTCTCATAGGTAAGTATTTAAACTACCCAACTATATCATCAATTTACTAAATTTCCCCAATTCCATGAATTAAACTAAATTCCACAATCTTCCTTTAAATTAATCACATAAATTAATGTATGACAAAACCCTAAGGTTTCTCCCAAAATTACCAAACTACCCCCACATACCAAAATACCAACACCTAGGATTAAAACGTATAAATGGAGTAGGAAAATCCCTACCTCGAAGCAAGAACCCAAAAAGAAGAAGACGGAGATGATAGCCCAAACTCCAAAGTGCTCCAAATCAATAACCGCTCAGATTAAATGGAAGCCCTCACTCTCCTCTATCTTATTTGTAAAGCAACTAGGGTAAAAACATACCCTAACTAGATCAAACCTAGGAGAGAAGGTGAGTTGAGAGAGAGAAAACTCGTAATTAGGGTTTCTGGATCAAAAAGTTGTAAAAAAATGATTTAAAAACTGTTTCTGCGTATTTAAACTGGACAGGCTCGCTCGAGCGAAGACATGGTTGCTCGAGCGACCAGACACAAAAATCCACGCTCGAGCGAAGAAAAGCTCGCTCGAGCCAAAAACTCAATGCTTCAGGTCTGCAACCCAGAAGCTCGCTCGAGCGACGAAATGCTCGCTCGAGCGAAGAACTCGAAAACATACACCTCGCTCGCTCGAGCGAAGAAATGCTCGCCCGAGCCAAGAAACACATCTATCAGGTCTAAGTACTGGACGCAAAGCTCGCTCGAGCGAAGGAACCCTGGCTCGAGCGAAGAAACAAAAACAAAAACCTCGCTCGAGCGAAGAGAAGCTCGCTCGAGCGACCAAGCCAAAAACTGAACATGCAGACTTGGTTTCTAAACCCAACCAATCTGCAACCAACCTGCTAAACACATCCTATAACCCAAGAATAAGGAATTAAAGGACACAACAACAAATATAACAGCGGAATCCACGGAACGTAAGTCCGGATACAATAATCAAATGGGAAAAAGACCGGGGTCGCTATAACCTCCCCCCCTTAAAAGAATTTCGTCCCCGAAATTAAGCATGAGTTTGTAAAACAAGTTTTTCTTAATTCCCAATGATATATAAAACAATAATCAACAACTTGACCAATATTGGTCACTTCATCTCTTATCAAGAGGCATCCCACAATATGTATAAACCAACATATAATTCAACCTGCACCAATATTATGCATTATTCCTTTCATTGTTAACAAATTCCATATCATATTCAATCTCATGATATAAACAACACATTCACTATATAAATGTTATATTCCACTTCCATAAAAAGGCAAGTTCAAATGTTAACATTAAATCCAAAACATTCTCAATGTTTTCCAACTTAAGACATATATAAAATTCTCAAGTTCAACAATATTACAAAAATCTATATATAAGATTTCTAATTACTAAACATGTCCGGATACTTCTCACGGACTTCCAATTCACGTTCCCAAGTGGCTTCCTCCACTCCGTGATGCTTCCACAAAACTTTCACCAAAGGGATGGTTTTGCCTCGCAAAACTTGATCCCGTCTATCCAAGACTCGAATCGGTCTCTCCTCATATGAGACATCCTCCTCAACAACTAAGTCGGTCCAATCCAGTACATGCGATGGATCCGGCTCATACTTCCGAAGCATACTCACATGAAACACGTCATGAACTCCGGATAACTGCGGTGGCAAAGCTAAACGATAAGCAGCCTCGCCAATCCTCTCAAGGATCTCAAAAGGCCCAATAAACCGAGGGGACAACTTCCCGCTCTTCCCAAACCTCATCAAGCCTCGTTTAGGTGATATCTTCAGAAAGACATGATCACCCACTTCAAATACCAAAGGTCTCCTCCTACGGTCAGCATAAGATTTCTGACGACTCTGGGCTGTAACAAGTCTCTTACGGATAAGCTCAACTTTCTCCGTCGTTTCCCTCACCAACTCCGGACCCAACAAAGGTGCATCACCCACCTCGGCCCAACAAACAGGAGATCTACACGGTCGGCCATACAAGGCCTCAAACGGTGCCATACCGATACTAGACTGAAAACTGTTGTTGTAGGCAAACTCCACTAATGGTAAGTGCCTCTCCCACGACCCACTAAAGTCGAGAACACAACCCCGAAGCATATCCTCAAGGATCTGAATAGTACGCTCGGACTGCCCGTCAGTCTGAGGATGATAAGCCGTGCTAAGGGTCAACTTAGTGCCTAAGGCACTCTGCAAACTTTGCCACAACCTGGCAGTAAAACGGGGATCTCTATCTGAGACGATCGTCACTGGGACCCCGTGCAACCTCACTATGTCCCGAATGTATAAGTCGGCAAGATGATCTACCGAATCTCTAACACGCATAGGAATGAAATGTGCCGACTTCGTCAACCGGTCTACAACCACCCAAATAGCATCACTACCCCGCTGAGTCCTCGGAAGACCCACAACGAAGTCCATAGTGACATGCTCCCACTTCCACTCGGCAATAGGCAAGGGTTGCAACAAACCCGCTGGCCTCTGATGTTCGGCCTTCACTTGCTGACAAGTAAGGCACTTAGACACGAATGCTGCCACATCTCTCTTCATACCTTGCCACCAAAACTGGCGACCCAAATCCCGATACATCTTAGTACCGCCCGGATGCACCGCAAGGCGCGAATGATGAAACTCTCGGAGTACCTCCTCTCGGCAAGACTCCGGCACAAACAGACGGTCTCGGTATCTCACACTCAAGTCGGGATACACCGTCAAACCCTTCTCAACCTTCCCATTGGAAATCTTCTCTCGGAGAGATTCTACCTCAAGATCACCCCTCTGAGCTTCTAACACTCGAGTCACAAGTGTAGGCTGTGCAACAACAGAAAATAAGGTCGCAGCCTCAACGGATTCGCCCAGATGCAAATCAAACTCCCCAACTGCACCCAACATCTCCCACTCCCGGATGGCTATACTAGCTAGGTCACCAACAGATTTCCTACTAAGGGCATCGGCCACAACATTGGCCTTCCCCGGATGATAGTGCAACTCGAAGTCATAATCCTCAATGAACTCCATCCACCTCCTCTCTGCCTCAAATTCAAGTCTTTCTGTGTAAACAGATATTTTAGACTCTTATGATCCGAGAATACCTCGAACCTCTCACCATAAAGATAATGCCTCCAAATCTTCAAGGCAAAAATCACAGCTGCTAATTCTAAATCATGCGTAGGGTAATTCTTCTCATGAATTTTCAACTGACGTGAACCATAGGCAACCACCTTCTCCTCTTGCATCAGCACACAACCCAGACCCTCTCGTGAGGCATCACAATAGACTGCATAACCCAACCCTCTCTCCGGAATAATCAAGACTGGAGCGGTGGTCAGTCTAACCTTCAACTCCTGAAACGACTTTTCACAAGTCTCACTCCATACAAATTTGACTCCCTTCCGAGTCAATCTAGTCAACGGTGAAGCTAACCTGGAGAAATCTTTCAAACCGACGGTAATACCCAGCTAATCCCAGAAAACTGCGGATCTCAAACACACTCTTAGGCTGTGCCCAATCTTGCACTGCCTCAGTCTTGGATGTATCAACAGACACCCCTTCCCCAGAAACTACATGGCCTAAGAACTTCACCTCTTCTAGCCAGAACTCACACTTCCCGAACTTAGCATAAAGCTTATGGGTTCTAAGTAACTCTAGCACCACTCTCAAGTGTGCCTCGTGCTCCTCCTCTGAAGGTGAATAAATCAGAATGTCGTCCACGAAGACGACCACAAAACGATCCAAGAATTCCCGGAAGATCCGGTTCATCAAATCCATAAACACTGCCGGTGCGTTGGTGAGCCCAAATGGCATCACCAGGAACTCATAGTGGCCATACCGCGTACGGAATGCCGTCTTCGGAATATCCTCCCTCTGACCCTCAACTGGTGGTAACCCGATCTCAAATCTATCTTAGAGAAACAACGGGAACCCTTCAACTGGTCAAACAATCATCAATACGGGGCATAGGATACTTATTCTTAACCGTAGCCCGATTCAATTTCCTGTAATCAATACACAATCTCAAAGCACACATTCTTCTTCTTAGCAAAGAGGGCCGGTGCTCCCCACGGCGAAACACTAGGACGAATATAGCCCTTATCTAACAACTCCTGGAGTTGAACCTTCAACTCAACTAACTCGGCTGGGGCAAAACGGTAAGGTGCCATAGAAATCGGCGCCGTGCCGGGCACTAAATCAATAGAGAACTCAATCTCTCGCTGGGGTGGCAAACTAACAAGATCCTCGGGAAAAACGTCCGAATACTCACAAACCACCCTCGGCAACACAATCTGGGTCTCATCACCCTCACTAATCGAAAGACTAGCAAGTAGACCACTAAGCTCACTCCGCCCTCGCGGATCATAACCCGGTGGCAAAACACTACCAACCCGGTCCCCCAGAAAACGAAAACACTCCCCGTTCACGGTACAACAAGTGACCCTCTGACGGTAGCAATCAATAACTGCCCGGTATGACGACAACCAGTCCATACCCAAAATAACATCAAAGCCCTTCATGGGCATAACTACAAAAGAGAAAGGGATTCTATGATCATCGACCTCTATATCACAACCCCTAACACCTTGTTTCAAAATCAATTCACCCCCAAGAGGTGACACTACACAAATAGGAGACGCTAACTGTGCTAATTCCAACTCCAAAACAGATGCAAATGCAGCAGACACAAAGGAATGAGATGCACCCGTATCGATCAAAACACTAGCAACTGAATTGCAAAACAAGAAGGTACCTCTCACGACAGATGGAGCCGGTACAAGATCCTGCGCTGTAACAGCATACACGCGCCCAGATGACCTCTGATCAACCTGCTCACCCCTAGACTGCTGCACAGACTGGGACGAAGAAGCCCCCTGATTGGCCCTCGAGGCCTGAACTGACTGAGCAGGCAGCTGACTCTGAGTCTGCCTTGAACCAGATGCACCAGATGTGCCACCCAACTGTGGGCAAAACCTCTTCATGTGCCCCGGCTGACCGCACTGAAAACAAGAGAGCGGCTGGCCTCTACCCTGACTCTGGCTCTGAGATCGAGCCGAAGAAGATGCTGCTCTCTGAACTCCTCCCCTCTGAGGACAAACTGGAGACTTGTGACCCAGCTGGCCACACTTGAAACAGGTAATGTCTCCCTGACTGCCTTTCCCAGAACTAGCACTCGGCACTGGAAAAGTGGATCTAGAAAAACTACTCTGAGGCTGCTGAGGAGTGAAACCTCTCTGCCTCCTGCCATCACTCTGGCCATCCTGACTCCTCTTGGAGCCTTTCTGCCTTTCCCCCTCTTCCTGCATCATAGTCTCGGTATGGGCTGCTGCATCAACCAATCACCCAAAATCCCTAATCATCGATCCGACAACTCTCAACATGAGGCCACGCCTCAACTTCTTCTCAAACTCAATGCAACGGCGTTCCTCCGTCGCCACCAACTCAGGTGCAAACCTGGATAAACTAGTGAATGCAGCCTCAAACTCGGCCACTGATAAACTGTTCTGCTCAAGATGGCGGAACTGATCTCTCAACTTCTCCTGAACAGCTGGAGACAGGTACTTCTCCTGAAAAGCATCAACAAAAGCCTTCCAAGTACCTCCAATACGACCCTTGGTGAACTTCCACCACTGACCTGCGTCCCCTTTCAGCTGGAACGATGCCAAGGTCACCTTCAACCCCTCGTCTTCGATGCCAAGCATCTCAAACGTTTTCGTTGTCTGTTCGAGCCACTCATCAGCCTTAAGCGGCTCTTTAGGATCCCCCAAAAACTCATCCGGATTGGACCGGAAGAACTCCCTCTTCAGAAAAGAAGGTCCTGCATCTGCAGCAACAGCAACCTGGGCTGGATTCGCAGCCCTCAGAATGTCAACTGACGCCTGAAATGCCCCTGCTATCCCTTGGGCCAAAGCACCCATAAACTGCTGTCCTACTGGCTCGGCCACATTGGCCTGGCCAACACCCTCCTGAACTGCCGGAATTTCCTCCGGTATAGGCACTTCCTGCCTGGCCTGCCTACCACGCCTACCACGACCTCGTCCTCGTCCTGACATCCTAATAAAGGAAACAAAGACGTTAGCACTCTAAATAATGTGCCAAAACTATAACACTCACGTCCTAATACATTGGACAACAATAAATCATACCATGTAAGCACATAATCACATAAGCACCTACGAATTTCATTCTTGGATAATGATAGTCCCGAGGCGCCACTAAAGTTCCGGTTGGAAACAACATTGATCAAGTGCCTTTCCAACAAGACTTTCAGAGACTCAAGGATCCAAATCAACATCCAGAAACTACATTCCATACCCACATAGCCACATAAACATGTTATCATATAAGCATGTAAAATTACACTAAGTCTCTATCAAACGAGACGAACCCAATGTGATACTAATCACTTCCCACGTACCCAAAGTATTCAAACTCGGTACGCTCTGATACCAAGTTGTAACACCCTAAAAAATAAACCCATAATACATAATATTAACATGCGGCATTATAGGGAAATAACGTATCTTATTCCATTCACCAGAGTACCATGAAATAAAAACATCATAATAAATGCCCTACGGGCTTACATCTTGCCAAGCCAACACTTGGACACAATTTCATGAGTTCTAACTCAAAACAAATAAAGCCCTGGGCTTGAATGTTTACATAATCCAGATAAACAACTAAAATAAATAAAACAGGTCTTCAAGTCCAAATCCTCACAAGCTAAGTCTTTGGAGGTAGTGAACCACCTGAACCTGAAAATGAAGTTCCCATATAGGGTGAGCCACAGCCCAGTAGAGAAATACTAAACCAAGCATAAGAATTAATTAAAGCATTAGCATTTGATACATGGTTAACACAAGATAATCAATTTCCAATTTTATGACACGAATGTCTACATTGTCTATGACACATTGTCTATGACACCTTTCACTTTTCAGTATTGATTCAACTTTCCAATTTTATTATTATGGCTCAGAACCTGGCCAACTATAATAGTGATCCAAATGTCACAAGATAAATGAGGCTAAAGCTCAACCACAACACTTCCATACTTCCAACTAATACACATTATAATGATGTATCATAAAACACTTCAATATAAATAAGCACACATAAAAGTGATGCTAATGGAGTCCATCCCCTATCTTCTCCCAAAATTATCCGGTTTAGAGGTCCATCCCCTATCTTCCCCTAAACCGTGGAGTTCATCCCCTATCTCCTCCAAACAAAATGCATATGCAATGAAACACACAATTGCCATACACAACACATAGTCAATACAAGTAATGTTCTGTATTAATTCAACAGTCAACATAAGTGACATAATTCCAGTTATACCTAAGCCACATGCAAGGTCTACAACAATCAATGGCTATCCTCCACCGATAGCCCAAAACAGTTATTTCTAAACAAGAAATAAATACAACAATGATTATAAATTCAACATTCTCATAGGTAAGTATTTAAACTACCCAACTATATCATCAATTTACTAAATTTCCCCAATTCCATGAATTAAACTAAATTCCACAATCTTCCTTTAAATTAATCACATAAATTAATGTATGACAAAACCCTAAGGTTTCTCCCAAAATTACCAAACTACCCCCACATACCAAAATACCAACACCTAGGATTAAAACGTATAAATGAAGTAGGAAAATCCCTACCTCGAAGCAAGAACCCAAAAAGAAGAAGACGGAGATGATAGCCCAAACTCCAAAGTGCTCCAAATCAACAACCGCTCAGATTAAATGGAAGCCCTCACTCTCCTCTATCTTATTTGTAAAGCAACTAGGGTAAAAACACACCCTAACTAGATCAAACCTAGGAGAGAAGGTGAGTTGAGAGAGAGAAAACTCGTAATTAGGGTTTCTGGATCAAAAAGTTGTAAAAAAATGATTTAAAAACTGTTTCTGCGTATTTAAACTGGACAGGCTCGCTCGAGCGAAGACATGGTCGCTCGAGCGACCAGACACAAAAATCCACGCTCGAGCGAAGAAAAGCTCGCTCGAGCCAAAAACTCAATGCTTCAGGTCTGCAACCCAGAAGCTCGCTCGAGCGACGAAATGCTCGCTCGAGCGAAGAACTCGAAAACATACACCTCGCTTGCTCGAGCGAAGAAATGCTCGCTCGAGCCAAGAAACACATCTATCAGGTCTAAGTACTGGACGCAAAGCTCGCTCGAGCGAAGGAACCCTGGCTCGAGCGAAGAAACAAAAACAAAGACCTCGCTCGAGCGAAGAGAAGCTCGCTCGAGCGACCAAGCCAAAAACTGAACATGCAGACTTGGTTTCTAAACCCAACCAATCTGCAACCAACCTGCTAAACACATCCTATAACCCAAGAATAAGGAATTAAAGGACACAACAACAAATATAACAGCGGAATCCACGGAACGTAAGTCCGGATACAATAATCAAATGGGAAAAAGACCGGGGTCGCTATATCCCAACTGCCAAGTCTTACCATCATAATAACACTTTAATGCATTAAGAACAAGTATAAAAAAAATTCTTTGAAATCTAACACATGAATTCCTTGAAAAGTCCCAACACATATGAATATTATCCCTCATAATAACACTTTAATGCATTAAGATCAAGCATAAAAAAAATTTCTTGAAAAGTTCAACACATATGATTATTATCAAAATATTAAACTTTAATATAATATAATAATAAAAAAAAGACATTTTATTCCTTGAAAAATCCAACATATATGATTATTATCAAAAAATTAAACTTTAATATAATATAAAAAAGGAAAAAAAGAAAACATTTAAAAATCACAATTCACATATATAGATAATTGTGAAATACACAATTCACATATATATATATATATATATATATAAGTAAAATAGAGTTTTTAATGAAAAGGCACCGTTGAAGTTCAAAACCCTTGTACTATTTTTCTAGAATTCTTATTTTTTAAAGAATTAAAAAAAAATCTATTGGTTAACTTTTATTAATCATTTAAAAAAATAGTGATTAATCCATTTAAAAGGAACGTTAATTAATCTATTTAAAAATTTAAATAGCTTTTATGCCTTGATTTACATATTTCAAAAGAAAAGTTAATTAATTCATTTAAAAATTTAAATTTGAAAGGAAAGTTAATTAATCTATTTAAAATTTTAAATAGCTTTTATGCCTTAATTTACACATTTTAAAAGGAAAGTTAATTAATTCATTTAAAATTTTAAATTTAAAAAGAAAGTTAGTTAATCTATTTAAAAATATAAATAACTTTTATGCCTTGATTTACACATTTCAAAGAGAAAATTAACTAATTTATTTAAAAATTTAAATTTAGAAATTGAAAAGGAAAGTTAACTAAGATATAAATTTGAATTTGAATTTTTATACTACTAAAATATAAGAATTAATCTACATCTTTCATAGATTTTTTTTTCTTGATGTTTAATAATTTTATATGCATCGATATTCCAATCTATATATCTAATATATAGCAAATAGGCATTCCATTTAAAAAAAAAATCATGAAACCTCCAAAGATTAGTGACGTAGATAGAATCAAACAAAATGTGTAGGTTTTAGAGTTTTCAAGTAAAAAAATTATGTTAGAATTTGTTCAAATATAATTCTCTTAATATTTATAAATATTTTTTTATTAATTGACAAAAAGCACCATAAACATTAAGATTATTGTTTTCTTATCATATTGAGTTATTAAAATAAGATGTCTTATAGGCTTAAACCAAGAAATGTTGGAGGAAAAAAAAAAAAAATCGACTCGAACTAAAATTTCTAGACTCATTTTTAATATTTAATCTCATATTAGAACCCTCAAACTAACTCATACCGGTTACAAACCGATAAAGATAATTTTAAATAATCAAGACAATTTTTGATGACTACGTGAATGTCACATTGGCATAAATATTCAATCAACTAGTTTTCAGGTCACTTCTAATTTTTAGTCCAACAGCACAAGTCAATTCTAATCCGTTTTTACATAAGAGTAATGACAACAATTTTAAGTAAACAAATTTTTAGGCTTTACAAAATAAGAAAAAGTTAGTATATTAAAAAATACAATTTATTACTATCATATGGTAAATTAAAATTATGAAACTTATAAAATGAAATGTATTTATATTTGATTGTAAATAAAAATTTTGTAATTTATTATTTAAATTTTACCAATTAATTATGACATGCAAGTTTTTCTTAAGAACTTAGAAAATACAATTAATGACATTAGAATAAAAATCTTCTCTTAGTGTAACTCTAATAAAAATTAATAAAATTTAATTGATCATAAATCACTTTTACAACATATTTTAAATAAATTTTATATTATTATTTTAATTTAAAAACTAATGTTTTGATTATTTATTTATACTCATGCATTGCATGAGTAATATGCTAATATAATTATATTGAAATACTGAGTCTCATATTGAATAATAATTTATTAATTACATGAATAAAAAAATGATCTTCTCATTTCTTTTACTCACAACTTATATCTTAAATTATTTTATATTTTTACATTAATTCTGATCCATTTAACCGTATTAAAAGAAAAATTAATATAATTACATCAAAACTTTTTAAAAAAAATTCAAATTTTAAGGTTAGTGTAATGGGTTTATTACACTTTATACCTCTAAATTATCGTCAAATTGTCAGTGTATTAAATCCCTACAGTATATATAGATTAAAATCTATTTAGTTCATAAATTATCGATTGAATCTATTAAGTGTCTAAGATATTTAAATCAAACCTATTTAATCTCTGAAAAGGTTACAAAAATAAAATATAAGCTCATAAATATTATAAATTGGTAAAAGACCCTAATCTAATTAAAATTTTATTTCAAAAAAAACTTAAATTTTAATTCTATTTGTAAAAAGTGGGTGTTACCTCTTATGGTGAATTTTCTTTATGAGGATAAGAGTAATTATCTATAATATTTTCTTATTTATCTTCTAAAATGACTACATGTATTTGCCTTTATCTAATATTATATGTCAAATTCCATTTATAATTATTAATTGATTGTTTTTAAGTTTTTCACAAAGTTCTTTTTATAATTTAATTAGTATATTATTTTTTTCTATTATTATTTGTGGCAAAATGTTATTATTTAAATTATCTAATTCTACTTTTTCAATATATCTAATATTTATATAATTTTATTGGTAAGGCTGAGAAATCAGACTTTAATATTAATTTAATCACACAATGGAAAAAAAAAAAAAAAAAAAGCTTAATAGAGACAAAATAAAAATTTTGTAATAAATTTTTAATTAGGTAGGGGCTTTTATTAATTTATAATACTTACGGACATATATTTTAATTTAATGATTATTTTAGGAACTAAATAGATTTGAGTTAAATATTTTAGGAATTTAACAAATTCAATTGATAGTTTAGGAACTAAATAGATTTTGATTTATATACTTTAGGACTTAAGAGATTCAATTGATAGTTTAAAAATTAAATAGATAATTTGATGATAGTTTATGCATAGAAAGTGTAATAAATCCTAGTGTAATGTACCCTATGTGTTATTGGAAACCCAAAACTCAATTTAGAACTTCTTTACTGGCCCAAGCTAAAATGGCTTTGACAAAGTCATTTTTTTATTATAGCGTTGTGGGGATATATTTTCGAGTACCAACACGTGGCCAAGGTGACGCCGACGTGTCAGCCGAGGTGCCACGTGTCTTGGTCATAACGCCGAGGTGATCTCGGCAAGGCCGAGGTTATCTCCGAAGATATCGGAGTCCGAGATAAGCAGATAAGGCACAAGAGTCCTAGAAAGGGGGAAGACTACAGTTGGGAAAGGATAAGACTCTTAGGGAGTTTATCCCAATCCTACTGGGAGTCTAAGATTAGTAGTAATTCTAAGTCCATTAGAGCTAGGCTCCTATTGGGACTAGGATTGTATTGGCTATAAAAGAAAGGCACCCCCGTGGGTCTAAGGTACGCAATTTATATTCTGAATAGTGAGATTAGCACTATTGATTATCTTTGAGAGATATACTGACTTGATCGTCGGAGTGTCCCCTGGTGGACGAACCACCGCCGGAAGCTTCTCTTTCTGTTGCAGGTTAGCCAGGTGTCATCTATTCTGCCAGTACTCTCCAGCTGATTACTAAGTTGGCAGTGTGGTCAGAAAATCACCCACACAATTTGGCGCCGTCTGTGGAAAAGAAAGTAGAATAGATGGCCAGTAACGGACAGAAGGAAAAGATTGGGGACGACACTCCTGCTGGGAGTGGGAGACCTATTGACCTTGATGTCGAAGGAGACAGGTCCAACACAGAAACTCATGAGCAAACTCACAGAGTAAAAGACGTCGGCCAGACTGGCGATGTACCAAAGAAACCTGATCGAAGCGGGTACTACAATGAAGGCGACCTCCAAGTATGGAAAGACAAGTGCCTACGAAGGGACGAAGAGGTGAAAGAGATGGCAAACAAATTGGCAGACCTGCAATCGGTCGTCAATTTTATGATGCAAAATAACGTCATGCAGCCACCATACCCGCTGCAGGACACACCAATTCCAGCGTCCAATGCCCAAAAGGGAGGGCAGAAAGCAATCCCAGAAGCCCCCTAGCACACCAGGAGCGGAAGACACTCTCACCGACCTTCAAGGGAGGTCGGAAGAGAGGAGTCAAGGAAGGAAGAGTCACAAAGGACACAACGCACCAAGGAGGCCGACCCCAAAGAACATCGTCATGTTCAAGGGCGGGCACTATGCTTCGACACAACTCATGAAGAAAGATCAAAAAGGGCTCACCACGAGGCCGAGAGTAGTATACCGAAAAGACTGAAGTCAAAAGATAGCCGAGCTCCTGGGCGGAGCAAAGAAGACCTGAGAGATTACCTCAAGAGGAAGCAACAGAACGCTGATGCCGAGGTAACTTCACCTGTTAAGCCGAGAACACCATTCTCGGTGGAATTAGACAAATTCGAGGCGCCAAAGAGATTCAATATGCCGAGGTTCCAAATATACGACGGTAAGTCAGACCCTAACTTCCACGTTGGATTATACTTGAACTCAACGGCGTTGTATAGTGGGAACGAGCCGTTGCTCTGCAAAGTGTTCCCCTCGTCCTTCGGGGAGATTGCATCAGATTGGTTTCACAAACTACTAAAGGGAAGTGTGAAGACCTGGGAAGGCCTGGCCGAGATGTTTGTGGCCAGGTTCGTGACAAACAAACTTCAGCCATTAAGAGTGGACGCATTGATGGCTCTGAAGATCAGCAAAGATGAAGGCCTTAGGGCCTACGCCAAAAGATACTATGAGGTGTTCAACCGAATACCTGAATGTAATCAAGAGGTGGCAGTCGTATCTTTCAAGAACGGCCTGAAAGATAACTGTCCACTACGGAAGTCACTGGCAAAGACATTGCCAAAAAGTATGGAGGAGCTCATGGCAAGAATCGAGAAGTATGCCAGAGCCGAGGAAGATACGTCGGCGAATAAGGAGACAAAGCACGAGAAAGGAAACGGCTCACCGAAGCGAGGCCAAGGTAACAACGGATCCTTCAAATAAGAGGCAGAATTGAGGGCTGTGCAAGCAGTGACAACTGTTCCGAATCCCAATCCACAAAGTCCTGGATCAAATTCGGAACCAGCCCTATTTCAGAACGCCGGAGAGGACTCCAGGGGAGTTCATGGGAAGAAACATTGGCAGGCATTGTGCCTACCACAATGAAGATGGGCATATAACTCAGGGTTGTAGAGCCCTGAAAACACACTTAGAAGACCTGGTGAGACAAGGACATCTGAGAGACCTTGTGGATGAGACCAGGACAAGGGAAGAACGGGCAAGATTGCCTCAGGCACCAGCAGCCCCACCTCCCCCAGCACAGCCGCCGCAGGCAGGAGGACCTCAGGTAGTCAACATAATCCACTCGAAGGTCAACGAAAACGAAATTTGAGGAGAAACCCAGAAGGTAAGACACCTACAACATGTCTATTAAGTCAGGGAGAAAAGACATCGGGCAGAAGAGTGTCAGGGACCAATGATAACCTTTACCGAAGCCGACCTAGAGATTTTCCAACATCCACATAATGATGCCTTGGTAGTATCCCTCCAGGTTGGGGAGTGCCAAGTGAAACGCATCCTGATTGACCAAGGCAGCTCTTGTGACATCATGTACGTCCGATGTTACAAGGAGCTCGGCCTTCACCCAGATGATATAGAACGATTCAATGGCCTAATGGTTAGGTTCAATGGAACGCCAACATGGCCACTGGGAGCAGTAAGCTTGGAGGTGTAGGCTAGCACCAGGAAGATCAAGACAGAATTCACCATCATCGACACACCCTCCCCTTACAACGTCATCTTGGGAAGACCATGGCTGCATGCGATGGGGGCAGTTCCCTCAACATTGCATCAACTATTGCGATTCCCAACAGAGCATGGGATAGAGGAAGTCAGAGGCAACCAGTTGCAGGCGAAGAATTGCTCCATGGCAACAATGAAATCTACTTGCAGTATATGAGAACCAGAAAAGGCAGAAATTGAAGATGAGGACGTGGAAGTCCTAGAAGACGTCGGCAAGGAGCCAGCCGAGAAGAGCGAAGAGGCACTGAAGAAAATCCTCGTCCAAGACGGGGATGAAGAACGCTTTTTTCTTCTTGGCTCGGGCTTAGCCAAAGAAGAGGAAGAAAAGTTGGAAGCCTTTTTTAGAACAAATATTGAGGTGTTTGCTTGGACATCTTACGAAATGCCTGGCATTGACCTCGAGGTCACTTGCCATAAACTAAATGTTGACAGGTCGGCCAAACTTGTAATTCAACGAGCCAGAAAACCGACGTTGATGCACGTCGAAGCAGTAGAGGAAGAAGTAGACAGATTTCTGGAGGCCAGGGCCATTAGAGAAGTTCACTACCCGACATGGCTATCCAATACAGTGGTGGTAAAGAAGAAGAACGGTAAATGGAGGGTCTGCGTAGACTTTACCAGCCTCAACAAAGCCTGCCCCAAAGACAACTTTCCTCTACCCAAGATTGACCAGCTAGTGGATGCCACTTCGGGGCATGGAAGGATGAGCTTCCTGGATGCCTACAGGGGGTATCACCAGATAGCTATGGACCCTGCGGATGAGGAGAAGACTGCGTTTATCACTCCAAAAGGGCTGTACTGCTACAGAGTAATGCCCTTCGGGTTGAAAAACGCAGGAGCAACTTACCAAAGGTTGGTAACCAAGATGTTCAAACATCTAATTGGCAAAACGGTGGAAGTCTACATCGATGACATGGTCGTAAAGACCAAGGAACCTGAAAGACATCTGGCCGACCTCAAAGAAGTATTTGAAATCCTTAAAACATATCGGCTCCGACTCAATGCATCGAAGTGTGCATTCGGAGTTGGATCTGGTAAGTTTTTAGGATACCTGGTGACCAGAAGGGGCATTGAGGCCAGCCTAGATCAGATCAAGGCCATCCTAGAGTTGAAGAGCCCGACGTCGGCAAAACAGGTGCAGATGCTAACTGGAAGGGCCGCAGCCCTGAACAGGTTCATAAGCAGAAGCTCAGACAAGTGCAAACCTTTCTTCAACTTAGTGAAGAAAGCCACGAACTTTCTTTGGACAGAGGAGTGCGAAGAAGCATTAGCCGATCTGAAAAAGTACCTGACCACAGCTCCAGTTCTTTCAAATCCAGAACCTGGGGAGGAGCTGTTCCTGTACTTGGCAGTTTCAGAACATGCGATAAGTGCAGTACTAATCCGAGAAGAAAAAGGGGAGCAAAGGGCTGTTTACTATGTAAGCAAAACCCTAGCTGATGCAGAAACGAGGTATCTACCCTTAGAGAAATTGGCACTGGCTTTAGTAATGGCTTCAAAGAAGTTGAACCATTACTTCCAGGCCCATAAAATTGTGGTACTGACAGAACATCCATTGAAGTCCCTATTGCAGCAGGGAGACTTAACAGGAAGAATAGCCAGATGGGCAGTCGCCCTAAGCCAGTATGATCTGGAGTACAGGCCCAGAACAGCAATCAAAGGACAGGTTTTGGCCGACTTCGTGGCCGAGTTCACGCCAGAATCCATCGAACATCGGGCTCCGTTGAGCCAAGATAAACGATGTCCAAACAACCAAGGAGAAGCCCAGCCAAAGACAAAAGAACAAAGGAAAGAGGACAAACTCAGACCCTGCAGCATTTACATCGGCGACTCCTTTCGACTGTTTGTTGATGGGAGTTCAAACCGACAAGGAGCGGGGGCAGGAGTAGTCCTGATATCTCTAGATGGACAGATAGTGGAACAGTCCATTCGTTTGGGGTTCAAAGCCTCAAACAACGAAGCAGAGTACGAAGCATTGATTACAGGACTAAAGCTGGCAGTAGCAGCAGAGGCAGATGAGGTAATAGTTTTTTGTGATTTACAACTAATAATTAATCAGGCAACGGGAGAATATGCAGCCCGAGATGAAAGAATGTCGGCATATGCAAAGGAGGTCATCAGGTTGGCGGCCTTATTCCAGAACTGCCGACTACTTCAGGTTAGCCGAGATGATAACAGCCACGCCGATGCGTTGGCCTACCTAGCTAGTGTAGTACAACCTGGAAAAGCAAGGACAATAATGATCGACTATTTGTCAGGCCCGAGCGTCGAGCCACTGTCCACAGAACAATGTGCGTGGACATGGGACCAAGTTAGATGGATGCAATTGTTGCATTCCTAAAGGAAGGGAAGCTACCAGACTACCACAAGGAGACACACAAGATCAGATTGAAGTCGGCAAGATTCAGTCTGACAGCAGAAGGACATCTCTACAGAAGGTCCTTCACTAGACCCCTTTTAAGGTGTGTACACCCTTACAAGTCGAAGATTTTTTATACAAAATACATGAAGGAATTTGTGGAAGCCACGCTGGGGGCAGATCACTCGCTCATAGGGCCATCACCCAGGGGTATTGGTGGCCTTACATGCAGAAAGATACAGAAGCCTATGTAAAGAAATGTGAACAATGCCAAAGGTTTGCACCTCTGATAAACCAGCCAACAACAGACCTGAACCCTGTATCCAGTCCTTGGCCATTTGCCCAATGGGGCATGGATCTCGTTGGGCAACTGCCCCAAGCAACTAGACAAAGGAAGTACTTGCTGGTAGCAACAGATTACTTCACTAAATGGATAGAAACTGAACCTCTTGCCAAGATCCGAGATGTGGACGTGAAGAACTTCATTTGGAAGAACATTATCACCCGGTTTGGGATTCCAAGAGCAATCGTTGCGGACAATGGAACTCAATTTGACAGTAAGCTAATCAAAAACTTCTGTGCAAAGTTCAAGATCAATAACTACTTTTCAACCCCAAGCTTTCCACAAAGCAATGGACAAGCAGAAGCATCCAACAAAGTAATTCTGGATGGGATAAAGAAGAGGCTGCAAGCAGCAAAAGGAAAGTGGGTAGACGAATTGCCCAATGTACTCTGGGCATATCGGACTACGCCGAGAAGATCAACAGGAGAATCCCCCTTTGCCATGGCTTATGGCACAGAAGCAGTCATTCCGCTGGAGGTCGGCATCCCTGGGATCAGAACCCAGGGGGTAGAGAACGGGACTAATGATGTACTCTTAGCCCGAGATCTAGATCTTTTAGAAGAACAAAGGGAGAAAGCTGCAATTCAGCTCGCAGCATACCAGCAACAGCTTGCCAGAGCTTATAATAAAAAGGTTAACCCAAGGGAATTTCAGATCGGTGACCTCGTCTTAAGAAAAGTCGTCGGCAACAAGAAGGATCCCAGAGAGGGCAAGCTTGGCCCAAATTGGAAAGGACCCTACAGAATCATCTCGGTTCTGGGCAATGGGGCATATCGGCTTGAAGATAATGAGGGCAAAGAGTTGCCAAGGCCTTGGAACACTTGTAATTTGAAATTTTTCTATCATTAGAATTTCTTTGTTCCTTTGCCATTTGCCGAAGTAAATAAATAAAGATTCAACTGGATCTCTTTTCAAGATACTTGACATTGCCTTTAGAATACATACATAATGCAAACCCAAGTGGAACTCAGGTTCACACTAGGGGGCAGAGAGAAGAAGAATATGTTTAACACTTGTTGAAATTTGTGGGCAATTTACAAGTTGAAGTTAAACCGAAATCATTGCTTAACACTTGTTGAAATTTGTGGACAATTTACAAGTTGAAGTTAAGCCGAAATCATTGGTTAACACTTGTTGAAATTTGTGGATAATTTACAAGTTGAAGTTAAACCGAAATCATTGTTTAACACTTGTTGAAATTTGTGGACAATTTACAAGTTGAAGTTAAGCCGAAATCATTGCTTAACACTTGTTGAAATTTGTGGATAATTTACAAGTTGAAGTTAAGCCGAAATCATTGTTTAACACTTGTTGAAATTTGTGGACAATTTACAAGTTGAAGTTAAACCGAGATGAAGTCTAACACTTGATGGAAGTTTGTGGACAATTTACAAGATTGAAGACTAAGGTTAAACACTTGTTGACATTTTATATTTACAAGGTGAAACCAAGATTACGCCGAAGTAAGGTAGTTAGATAAGTCATCAGTTGGTACAACCGAGGTGTGTCACCCCGAGAAGGTTGCACAAGGAGTGAAGTGTATATTGAAGATATGCAAAATATTCTAAGTATGGAGGCATACAAAGCAAGCATGCAAACATTCAAAAGCAAAAGAGTTGTTGCATTAAAAGCACATCGGCAATTCGAAGAAGTTTACAGTACTTCAAAGAAGAAAAACAAAGTACAAGAAAAGAAGGGAACAACATAGAACTAAGGCTCCTCGGCAATAGCAGTTGATTGAGTTTGAAGTTCAGACGATTGTTGAGAGGATGCCTCGGCAGCCTTTTCTGCCACGAGCTCGGCATCAATTTGGGCAAGGGTTTCGTCAAGGCTCTTGTCGGCAAAGGTGACGTCGGTTGATGTTTTCTCAGGAGCAGCATCTTTGAGAACCTCATCACCCTCTTTATCCTGAGTCAAGTCTAGGACTTGCTCACTCTGAGGAGGGGACTTGGCCCCATCAGTATCTTTTGGCTTCCTCACCAAGGCCTCCTCCTCAGATTCGAAGTCATCATCAGATTAAGCTAGAGTTAGAGTTGGAGGGAATGGAAGAGGAATGGCGTCGGCGTTTCTCAAAGGCGAGTCCTCAGGGACATTAAGTTTTTTTAGAAGGGACTTCCAACCAAGGGTGAAACCCTTGTTGCGTGTCTCCTTCACTTGCTTTTCGTAGGCCATACCTTGGACATACGCCTTCTCGTCGGCATCCTTGATTTTGGCCTCTTTGGTAGCCAAGGCCTCCTGCAGCTCTTTTTGGGCCTGGGCCATCTTCTCCTCGGCCTCTCTTTTTTGGGACTCAGCAACCTTCCTAATGGCCTCAGCAGAATCAAACTTCTCTTCGGCATCGGTCTGAGCCTTGATGGCAGCTTCGGCCTGGTCCTCCAACTTCTTCATTTTCGATTGAAGGCTTTTGTTGGTTTTTTGAAGAGCAGAGAACTCCCTCTTCATCTCGGCTAGCTTCTCACGGTTCTCAAAAGATTGCATTGAAAAAGAGTGGGCATGCTGGACGGCCTAAAAGAAAACAGAAGTATTAGAAAATATTCAAAATGAGAAATGAAGAGAAAGACAGAAAAATTACCAAGTAAAGATACTTACTTGAACAGATCGCTGGAGCATCAAAGCATAATTTTTGTACTCGCTCAACTCGGCGTTCCGGTCAAGGTTGCCGGGAAGAAGTAGAGCAGTACTGAGGGTGACACCGACGTTGATATCATCGGCGCTATCACTAGCCATAACAGGCTTATCTTCCAGGGTGATCTAGGGGGTCCAGAGGACATCAGGCTTTTTAGACCCCGAGGTCGTTGCAGAAGATGACCTCGGCCTTTTGGGTTTACTGGATCTGGATGGAAGTGTTTTAGCGGACCTCTTCGCGGGGACAGAGGTAGTCTTTTCACTCGGAGCCAGTTTGGAAATCGGCAAGGTATCCTCAGAATCGATCTGAGTCACCTTTGCCTTGGGCTGAGCCTTTTTGATTCGTTTTGGCTTTGGTGGAAGCTGGGTTTGTGTTGGTTGTGCATCAACATCAGAAGGAATGCTGGCCAAGAGGTCTTTAGGAACTGGTTTTGGGCAACCCATCTCGACAGAAGAAATTGTTCAGCGTCGACGACGGCGTTGGGATATTGGAATCAAGTATAGAGCCGAGGTTGACGGTTGCTCAGCTGGATCAGAGGTTGATCCTTGGTCTATCCGAGATATAGACGCGGTTTGTGGAGTTGTGGCAGAGGATAGAGAAAGGCTTTTCTTCTTCCTCCTAGGGACGTCAGGCAGAGCTGACTTGTATGTTGGGATAAAATTGAGAAGCAGAGGCGCCTTCCGTTTATGGACTGGCAAGTCCAAAAGTTTCTTCAAATCCTTGCTGGGAATGAAGGATTGATGAAAGTTTTTTGGTGGTTTAGGAACAACTGCAAGAAAAGCAGACATTAAGAAATGGATAAAGTATGAAAGACTTTAAAAAACAAGTAAGTATGAATGCAGAGCTCTTACCATTGCCCTCTACAAAGATTGATCGAGGGAGAGGGAAGAGATGGAGGTCTTCATCTGGGGCGAACTCCCAGTTCCCCGAAGTAATGAAATAATCGTCCCCAGCTCCCTTGTTGGAGTCAGGGAGGTCGGCAACGATTTTGTATTCAGTGGACCTCGGCTTGAGGTAGTAAACGTAGCCGGTGTCTTTTTTGAGGCCACACATAGTGTAGCAATATTGGATGTCAGCTAATGTGATCCTAGCGTTTTCTTGTTTGGCTAAGGCTATGATACCATTGATGGTTCGATAGGAATTGATGGAAAGTTGCATTGGGTTCAACTTGTAATAATGAAGTATTTCACGGAAAAGGGTGTTGAGTGGGAGCCGAAGTCCACACTCGATGAAGGCTACCACAGGGAAAGGCATGGAGTCATCAGTAGGCATGATGGAGTCATCATCCCCAGCCAACCTCAAATGGACGTCGGCTGGGATTTCAAACTCTTGTCTAAAGAATTCTAGTTTGGATGGGGTGTCTACCCTATGTTTCCACATACCCATGATGTCGGCTTAATTGAAGGGGTTGGATTTCAGAAGATATTTTGAAAGGGTTGTTGGGACCTCGGCAAACACTTAGGTAAATACAGGTTTCAGTTTTTTCCTAGATTGTGGGTTCTACAGACAAATCCCAAACCTAAGTCTATGAAAACGAAGATTGAAGGCACAAATCTGGACAAGGCACAAAAAAATAGAAAACAAGAATGCGTTTCAGAATCAAGAACAAGGATGGACTATCAAGAAATAGTGGCAAAAGTGCAGAAAAGTTGTGAGCAGTGCGTGTATTCAAGACATGGGCAAAGAGCAAAATCATGGGATGAACACACCCAGATGCATAATTCGTAGATCAAAAGTTTGAATAAAGCAGTAATGGCGGTTAAAGCAGAATTTCTTAAAGAGCAACAAGGAACGAAACCAGAAGGAACAGAAGCTTACCAGAAAGAGGGAAGCCGGAATGGGATTTGCCGAAGTCTGACGACGGTTACAAGGGCGGAAGAGCTGTGGAAATCACGCCGGAGGTGGTGAACGCAGCGAGTTGCAGAGCTCAGAAAACTGGAACAATGGAGGGTTCGAGAGAGCTAGAGAGAGAGAAAGCAAGAGTATCGAATGAAAAGTGAAGAAATGAAAGAGGAGGGAAAAAGTTTTTGTTAAAACTTGAAACGACGGCAAAAAAGGCAGTTAATACGCCTAGAGCAGCGAATGCGTCAGACGGCGCACGCAGGCGTAAGACGGCTTACAGGCACGTCACAGGCACGATCCAATGAGGATGAGACGCGTGAATGAAATGATTAAATAGTGATGCATGACAGCTCATACGAGTGAAGGAATTCACTGAGATTCTTGGTCTTTAAGGAAGACATGTCGAGCTTAAACAATGATCTCAGCCAAAATGATTTAAGCCGACGTACTGAAAGGAGGTACCAATATAGGTTCCATCACCTCAGAATGCCGAGGTAATAGAACCTAGGGGGCAGTTGTGGGGATATATTTTCGAGTACCAACACGTGGCCAAGGTGATGCCGACGTGTCAGCCGAGGTGCCACGTGTCTTGGTCATAATGTCGAGGTGATCTCGGCAAGGCCGAGATTATCTCCGAAGATATCGGAGTCCGAGATAAGCAAATAAGGCACAAGAGTCCTAGAAAGGGGGAAGACTACAGTTGGGAAAGGATAAGACTCTTAGGGAGTTTATCCCAATCCTACTAGGAGTCCAAGATTAATAGTAATCCTGGGTCCATTAGAGCTAGGCTCCTATTGGGACTAGGATTGTATTGGCTATAAAAGAAAGGCACCCCCGTGGGTCTAAGGTACACAATTTATATTCTGAATAGTGAGATTAGCACTATTGATTATCTTTGAGAGATATACTGACTTGATCGTCGGAGTGCCCCCGGGTGGACGAACCGCCATCGGAAGCTTCTCTTTCTGTTGCAGGTTAGCCAGGTGTCATCTATTCTGCCAGTACTCTCCAGCTGATTACTAAGTTGGCAGCGTGGTCGAAAAATCACCCACACAAGCGTAACTTGTTATTTTGGCACAATTAAGTAACAAATTCAGTTAATTTTTAAACTTTTCAACCATTGAATTGATAGATGTAGTAAATTAAAGTTAATTATACATAAGAGATATAGTGAATGTTATTCCTATGGAGTTGTAGGCCTTCAAATGATAAATTGTGAATAATTGACTTAATTTTAATTATTTTTTAATATTATTGATTTTTTGTAATTTGTAGATTTTTTAGAATTTTTAATAGAATTTTGATTTGTAAAAATTGTGATTTTTTTTTTTTTTTTGAGATTTAGTAGAAAATAATGAAAATTAGTCAAAAAGTCTATTTGAGCAACTTGTTTAGCATAGATCCTATAAATACACTTGTGATCTGATAATTACTATATACTCATCTGAAAGGAAAATAATATACAATTCCATTTTCTATACACATTGATGTGTCAATAAGATAATTGATTAGAAAATAGAATATTTTATTTACAAACCCACTATCTAGAAAAGAAAAATGATATACAAGCTCACTTTCTAGATCCATTTAAAAATAATATATTTTTTATTTATTAGGAATTGGATTCTTTTCAGTTAAGAAATTTAACTAGATAGTTTTCTTTGACTCACTATAAACTCATTTCGGATCCGTTTCGATGATTCAAACTATTCATTTTATATGATTTTTCAAGAAGATCATGCCCACTAAAAATCAGGTCGATCTGATATTGGGAGCTACTTAATCGGAACACATTTGCTTGAAAAATAATTAATAGATAGCATAATTTTGAAAGTAGTCAATTAATTATTTTTCAAACAAAATGTGTTCCGATTGAATAACTTGCAATATCGAATTGATGTTTTCCTCCTTTTTTCTACCCAAGACAATAGTCATAACGGCCAAAATGTACGCAGAACAGAGCAAGGATTAGAAATAAAGGGAAAGAGAAGAATAATGTCATTTCAAGCATATCACAATATTTAAAATGCCACGTACGAGACACATATTACATTTTCACTAGTTTATGTAATGGATCATTAATAGAATGTTCAGATTGATATAAATTAATAATTTAATGTGAAAAATAACAATTTTTAGTTTAAGGGGACAAAATCATTCTGGATGATAATAGTTCAAGGGTAAGATGTAATTTACCCAATACACAAGTAGATAGCAAGTGATTAACAGAGCAAGCCATACTGCTCCTACTGTTTTGATCAAAGGGAATTGATATTTAAAGCACATAAAGGTTTTTCCTGGATGAGTTAGAGCAATTATAATTTTCTTTTCACATGTAACTCACATTTTTCTCTCACATATCCTTCTCAACTCGTTGCAAAAATTGAATTACATCGGAACTATAACCCTCAGCGACAAGAAAATCGCAAATCAATTTGTTTTTGTATACCAGTTTCATTCTATCTCCTTATTTTTTCCCCTGGATTTAAACAGTCATGACCAACACTGATGCTCCAAGACATCAATCTCATGTGCAACTCTGCAACTCATCTCCTAATTTTGCAAACTCAGAGTGTTAACTTATATCTCACCACAAGGGTCATGATTTTGAATTCACCACTCATGGAGCACAATTGCTTAATCCACTAACCAATATTGTAAAACTATCCGACCATGCTTTGTCCCGATGCTTTGTTGATTCTATTTTCCATCATCAGTGCTCTCACTTTCTCGACTTCATCCCATTTTGCTCTTTCTACATAAACATTTGACAACAACACATAATTATCGGAATTCCAAGGTTCAAGATCAATAAGCTCCTTTACTGCACTTTCTGCAAGCTCCATGTTATCATGAGTACGACAAGCACTTAGCAATGCACCCCATATAGTAGCATTAGGGTTCATAGGCATGGTGCTAATTAAATCGTGAGCCTCCTTCACACATCCACTACGCCCAAGAAGATCAACCATCGATCTATAATGTTCAAGTTTTGGTTCAATTTGATACTTTGTAGTCATCAAAGCAAACAAATCCAAACCTTGTGGCACCAACCCTGCATGTGCACAACATGCTAAAACTCCCACAAAAGTGACATCATTCAGTTTCACATCTTTCAACAACATCTCCTCAAATAAATCAACTCCAAGCTCCCCCTTTCCATTGAAAGCCAAACTGGAGATCATGGCATTCCAAGAAACCACATTTTTCGGGGCATGTCCTTGAAAACAGTGAAAGCTGTTTCTAAAATCCCGCATTTGCAATAGAAGTCAACTAGTGAATTCCCTATAGAGATGAAATCTCGATATAGTGCACTTGACTTGGCATAAGAGTGGATCCATTGTCCAATATCAACTGCCTCCAAACGAGCAAAAACTGGTAGCACAGAGACTACAGTTGCTTCATCCAGTTTAAAACCATTGTCCCACATTTGGCAAAAAAATCTCCAAAGCTTCATTTTCCCGACCACTTCGAGCTGAACTTGAGATCATAACATTCCAAGACACAACACTCCACTCGCTCATCTACCTAAATAGATGAAACCCCATTTCAAAATCACCAATTTCACAAAACCCATGAATCATCAAGTTCCAAACAATCACGTCCTTATGAGGCATTTCATCAAACACCTTCATCGCATCCCCCATCGTCCCACAAGAAGCATACAATTCAACAATTCCAATCCTAATCGAGCTAAAGCTCTCAAACCCAACTGAAATAACCTCCTTATGAACTCCCTGACCCATTTTGACATCAAGAAGATTGGAACAAGACTTGAGCAAAGGGGCAAAAGTAAATTCATCGGACCAAATTCCTCGAGACTTCATTATTGTGAAAAATTGGAGAGAATTTTGAAAGTGTTTGGAGAGGGAGTGGCCTTTGATCATGGCATTGAAGAGGAAGATGTTTGGGTTATGGGTTTGGTGGAAGATGAGATTGGCGTAGAAGATCCTTTGGAGTGAGAAGCAAACAGAGATGAAGTGAGAGAAGATTTGATTGGATTGGTAGAGGTTGTGGCGGAGGAAGTGGGTGTGGATTTGGGTGAGTTGGGTTCGGGTTTTGCGACCGTGGAGGAGGTAGAGGATCCTCCACTCCACCTCCCGCCAACTACCGCTCATCTTCTTCTCTCCCTATATAATATGTGTCGTTGTGACAGTTTGTATGTTTATATAGAAGAGAGAGAGAGAGAGAGAGAGAGAGAGAGAGAGAGAGAGAGGTGATTGAAGAAGTAACTGAAATTTGAAATGTGAGCTGGATTGGCGCGAAATTTTTTATTATGATGGATTGTCTGGAATAAATATAAAATAAAATTGGAAAAAAAAATTCAGATTTGCCTGTTTTATTTTTTTGATCATAGATTTGACCTTGCTAACAAATTAAATTCTACTTTTTCAACTGTTTCAATAGTATGGCCTAATATATATAAGTGCACTTATTTAGGTTACATCACCTTTCTATTTTTTTGTATATCTTTTCGTAAAAAATCAAAACATATATTCATTTAAATCATTCCAAATATCCCCTAAGAATGTGTAATTTAAATAATTTAATTATTTGTTTTTCCTTTATTACAATTGACAGCTACCTCCTACCCTTATTTTCGATCATCACCACTCTTCCTTTTCCCAACCCACTACCACTGTTTCATTCATTTTCTCCATTCAATGCTGCTACTCTCTTTTCCTAACTCACTGTCACCCCTCTCATTTCTTTACTAATCCATAGCTACCATCGTTGTCCAATGCCACTAACAAAAGGTGATTAAACTGTCCAAATTGCTCATGCTTTGCTAGATATAACTAAAAAAAATACAACAAATAAAAAAAATCAAATTTTTTTTAAAAAACTTAAAACCAAACAAAATGAGAAACTTACTGGAATGTGAATATGATTACTCTTTTTCTATCAGACAAATTATAGCGATTCTGACTTTGACCCGACTCTTGTGGTATCCCGGACTCGGGTTTAATACTTTTGTGTTGTTGTCTATCCCTTGTTCCCCTTGTATCTCTTTGAAATTGGCCTTGGGTTGTTGTGGTTGCGTTTGGGACAGGTTGGTTGCTTGTTTTTCCCGAACCTTGTTGCCTAGATTTTTGCTTCTCTGCTCGAGCGGTCATTCTTGCGCTCGAGCGGGTTATGTATATTTTGGTCCTCTGCTCGAGCGGTCTTTATCGCGCTCGAGCAGGATTTGCAAACTCTCAATACTTTGCATGTCTGCAAAAGTGCTAGAGGGATGTCTTTCACACTCAAGCGACATTTCCTATGCTCGAGTGGGTTGGCGCTTGAGTGTCCTTTCTTGAGCTAGAGCGGCTGGTCTGTCGTCTACAAAAAAAATACTGGAAGCGTGTATTCCACGCTCGAGAGGGTCCTTTCTTGCACTCGAGCTGAACAAAACTTTGTGTCTTACGCTCGAGTGTAAACTCTTCCGCTCGAGCAGACTGCGCGTACATCAGATCGCGAAAAGCACTTTTTACATTATTTTTTCATATCTTTTCATCCAAAACCCTAAAATTGAGAGCCTCTCTCTCTAAAACTCACCTTCTCTCTATATTTTCACCTGGATTTAGTGATCTCTCCACCCTACTTCCTTTGATAAAAAGATAGAACTTCTCAAGATCTTCCTTTTGACCCAATTGAAGTTGGATTTCGACACTTTTGGAGTTCCATCCTTTCTTGGCTCATCTCTTCTCTTTGAGGTAGGGACTTTCTACATTTTGTTATGAGTTTTAAATTAGTTATTAGTGATTGTGTAACAATGGTGGGTTTTGGAGGTATTTTGAACAAACCTAGGTCTTGGGTATAAAATGAAAAAAGGGCTTTTGGTGAATGAGGAGAAAATGATTGTGAGGTTTGAAAATGATGTTGTATGGTGTCAAATCAGTTGATTTTGGTACTTGGTTGAGATTTGGGGAAAAGAGGGAGTTTGCCCTAGAATGAGTATTGTATTTATTTTGTATAAATAAATGAAATTGATGTTGTGAAATTGGAATTGGACAAGTATTGAAATGGATGGTGAAAATTGAATAGATGATATGTCTTATCTTTGAAAATTTGAATAAATTATATGTCTCGAGAATATATATATATATATATATATATATCTGTTTAGAAGTATCTATAACGGGCTATTGGTGGAGGATAGCTTTGATTATTGTAGAAATTGCATGTGGATTAGGTGAATTGAAATTATTCCATGATTGATTATCATTGAATATGATCATGTTGTAAATACGTTGCATATGTATGTTTATTTGGGAGTGGAAAGGGGATGTACTTCATGTGTGATTATGTGCATATACATTGCATATGTATGTTTGTTTGGGAGGAGAAAGTGGATGGACTCTATCATAATTAAGTTGGCCGGAATGTCCTAGGTGAAAGTCCTGAAATCTAAACATGGGTGTCGATCCCGCAGACGAAATATTCGTAAAATGGTAAAACTGAAATTTATACACCATAAAATGGCAATTGGAAGTGTTATGTGTTGATTGTGAAATTGTTAGATCATTGAGTTGTAGTCTCATTTGGATCATTGAAAGATAATAGAGATTGATTCATATATTGAAATGAATTGGAGGAAAATGAATTGGAATGTGAAATTGGTATTCAAAGGCAATATATAGTATGAATGTTTTATCTTGGACATTGTATATGCACGAACACTTATACATTTGTTAAATCACATATATTGTGTGAGATTATTCCTACTGGGCTGTGGCTCACCCTATTTGGAAAAAAAAAATATTTTCAAGTAATGATAGCATGCTTCCACCAAGGCAATATCAATGGAGGGATCTTCGGGAAGCAAGAGCTTCTTGTTTGTTATATTTTGTATAGCCTAGGGCTTTAATTATAAAGGCTAGTCCCACTTTTGTTGTAACTAAGCCAAGGTTTGGAAAAGTGTAAGCCCGAAGGGCATTTATTTATGTTAGACTCTTATGTATTATGAATTTCATGTAATGAAAAGATTGTTACACTCTGATTATTGTTGTTATATGTATGCTTCCGAGATGTATTTATCTTATTATTTTGAGGGCGTTACACAAATTTATGTGCACACCTCAATTCTTTAATCACATCAGCTGCTGTAGAAAAGCAAGCCCAATTGGAAAAATTTAAACATTATCATAGATGAGATTGAATTTGTTTTAAGGGCTACTACCTTCCTGTCTTGAATTAAGACAAATATTTTAATGTCTGACAGTAGAACTCAGCTGGAATGTTTACCTCAGGGCTCATTGAGGCCTCCAATCTCAATTTGCTCAAGTCTCTATTTACCCCCTCTCCCCTAACCATAATCGCTGCATCATCTAACCAAAAACAAAAACAAATATCCAAAATGCAAAATGCTATTACCAACTTTGGCAACAATTTTTATTTGAGTCTTTAGATTCAAATGTTATAACACGCATGCTTAACCATACTGCAAAACAGTTGAATGGTAAAAGTGTTTTCCAAAGCAATATCACTTCAATCGAGAAGAAGCGCATTATCGCTCATCTATATTTTTGGCAACATATCCAGTAAGATGAAATGTACAAAATTGGAAATGGTATTCAGCCCCAACAGTTAACCTTATAACGACAACCATGTGAACACTTTCGTTACTATTTGTTACATTCTGAAAGGAAAGCCAAAAACTTGAAAAGTTGCCCTTTCTAGTAGAATTCAGGAGGTCTAGACTAGGGATAAGCATCTTAAGATCACTTTTTGGATGAACCAAAACCCCCAAATCCCATCATTGCTGCAACATCGACTTCTACCTCAGCTTCCTCCTCTGCTGCCTTCTCTTTCTAATCCATATAACAAATCAACAACCAAAAATCATATTATATTTCTCCTCAAGTAACATAAATTGGAGCATGTGCATCTCGTCAATTTTCCTTTTTCCTTCATTAAGTTTGTGTATCTATGCTTATCAACAGGAAGAAAAAAAGGCAAAATAGATTTGGAACTAACCTTCTCTTTCTTTCTCTCTCTACGTTGACGCTTGCTTTCTTCTTCTTCTTGCTGCTGTTTTACGATCCAGTCATCAAAATCGACCAAAGAAAAAGAACAGAATCAATCCAGTTTTTCCTTGTATATCCTCATAGCAATGGAAATAGGTCAGGCAGAAAAAGGGTTAAATCTGAACATAAGAGAATTGAGCAAAGAAATGAGAACTCGTAATGCTTTTTTGGTTCACAACTGAGCAATCAATAATGATCAATTGTATTAAAGAAGCAGCACAACCTTGTGCACACTAGATATACAACTAAGCAATCAATAATACTGTTGATACTTAAAAATTAAACATCTAAACTCAACTAGCCTTAAATTCCAACTAGCAAAATACTAGCTTCTTATTTTCAACTCTTACCTTGCTCGGTAAAGAGTCCAGTAGCTTTCCACTTCTTGAGAAATTCAAATTGCGCCTGTACATAAAAGCCGAAGAAGGTTAGAGTCTTAGCATACACTATAACACTATGAATAAATTCGTGCCCAAAATGAAAATTTGGGGTCCCATATGAATAATTTTCCTTTCAAAAAAATCGAAACATTTGGTAGTAGCGAATTTTTTCATCACATAATGTATACATATTGCAGGCACTTGTTTGTTAAGTAAGATTATTAGGAGGGATTGGATGTTCCCGGAGATATAATGCCAGAACTATTATATTCTTCAATCCAGCCATATCCGATGTTTAGTTGGGGTAGGTTAAGAGATGGCATGAGGTAGACCCAATACTTTCATTGCCATCAAGTTTTATACCAAGCCTTAACCACCATCTACCTAATCCTCAGGCTAACAATATAAGCCCCATGGAGGCACAAACAAAGGGGATAAGTGAGCCCCATCAACTATAAAATTATTTTCATAAAATCAATATATATTTTATTAATTCATTCCTTGTACAAATTATTAATATTTTTTAAAATAAAATACATTCACATCCACACACATCCACATTCACATTCACAATCACAATCACAAAATCATACGGAAAATAATATATATGTACCCTTTAACAATTGTCAACCAAATATTCATTAAAAAATTATATAAAACATTCTCCAACAATACTAATAATTTTTTTATATATTCAAGAACTTAAATTTTTGTATCTAAAACAAAACAAAAGTATCGACAATACAAATAAAAAAAAAACATATATTATATCTTGTTTTAATATCAACAGTAAGTTCCAATATCGAATGCAAAGATATCATCACGTACTCAAAAGGAGTTGCATCTGCAAAAAGAAACTCAAAAAAAACTCATCATTTACAATATAATTAATTTCAAGCTTACAGCAAATGTAAAACATTTAATATTTATTTCAATAAATAAATAAATACAAAAAAAATATTGTAACATATTCATGAATCAAGCGCCACACAATATATCTTCCAACAACTTCAACTATTCTTAGACCTCGGGATGTTGTTTCCAAAAGAGCATTTGGCTTTTTCGCTTTTAAGACAAAAACTTTGCAATATTTAGGGCTAATTGGAACTCCATCAATTCCACACAACGAATCGTCAATAATAAGAAGTCCTTCCGCCAATTGGACTATTGGTATACGTAAACTATACAAAAAAAAAACTTTAATTACATCCTACAATGATGACAATACTATTAAAATCAGGTAGTGATTTAACACATTGTGCTATAATCTAACAATAATCAAATAAACACAAAAGATGAAAAGAGTTTCTAAAGTACTTGTTTTCACAAACAGAAATTTGGCTCTAGATTCAAAACCAGATCCAGTTTCGAGTTCCGTCTTTTACTAAAAGTCATTTGTGCCTAGTTAGTCAAGTGTGTAAAGTTTCCTCGACATCCGAAGCCGTTTGAGCATTTTATTGTGTCAACCGGTCCGAATAAGAGTTTCTAAAGGACAAGTTTTCACAAACGGAAATTTGGGAGTCAACCGGTTTGGAAAAAGAGTTTTTAAATAATAAGTTTTTATAAATGGAAATCAAGCTGCAGATTCAAAACCGGCAATCGGTTTCGAGTCCCGTCTTTTCCTACAAGTCATTTGTGCCTAGTACGTCGTGTGTGTCAAGTTTCATTGACATCCGACGTCGTTTAACCATTTTAGTGAGTCAACCAGTTCGGAAAGAGAGTTTCTAAAGAACAAGTTTTCATAAATAGAAATTAAGCTCTAGATTCAAAACTGAAAATCGATTTTGAGTTCCAACTTCTCCTACAAGTCATTTGTGCCTCGTTCGTTGTGTGTGTCAAGTTTCGTTGACATCCGATGCCGTTTGACCATTTTAGTGAGTTAACTGGTTCGGAAAAAAAGTTTCTAAACGACAAGTTTTCACAAACGACAAGTTTTCAAAGTGTTTGAAAGTTTTACCTCATCATCTGGTGGTGGTATACGTGGGTTTTCATCGGCCTCATAATCCGTAGGTTCACGGTGGCCACTCAATGCATCCGGTACCTATGATATTCATGATATTCTTTGTTAATCGTATTTATATTCAATAATAGAATTGTGCTAAAATTAGATATTTATAAAACATAATTTATACCAAACCTGTTTGTTGTGATTTGTACTCCCTTCTTGGGACACAATAGCCAACATTTCAACTTTCATTTGTCATATCTGTGTCGAAAGCTTTGCTTGCATCTCCTCTCTCAATTCCTCTCTAATCTCATCCCTCAGCTCTTGTCTCAACTCCGTACTAACCTGCTTGGTGATCTTAGCAACAGTCGATGACTTTAGATGCATCTCTATACACCGTGCTCCAAAGCACATCCTTGCCGTAAGTACAGCAATATCCATGCCTGTTTTCACTGACCACCTTGTGGAAAACACTATCTCGAGTGTCTTCAGTAGTGTGGTAATCTTCAAGCAACATACCATGGTCGGCCTAACATCAAGGTCAGTTTGATTGCGTGTATATTTCCAAAAACTCATTTTATCAATGGCCAACCCTTCAGCAGTCATCTGAAAATTTAAAAATTAATTATTATCAAAGTAATTTAGATATTGATATTTACCTAAACAATATACCTTCCTTCGAATCTGGTTGAATGAAGTACGTCTTGTGGTGTGATTAATATGATGAAAGGAATGACGTCCAGCATTGTGGACTGCAATTGCCTATAAAGTTTCCATAAATGTAAGTCGCAATTATACAAAGTCATTAATTTTTCTAAAGTTACGTGTTTCGTAATTAACTTATTTTGTATACCTCTACTTTCATAATCTTCCAATAATCAACAAGATCATACCACTGTTCTAGAACAATTTGTGAAGGCACCATGTCTTTGATATTAGGATGAGACTTAAAAAGATTTGAAATACTTATTCTTGATCTTGCTTTTGTGATCCTTCCATAAGTCATTGCACTTTTTCAAGCAACGTGATTTGTACCCCTCTAGACAAATTTGTAAATTATCCTACAATACAATTTAAATCATTAGTTCAATTAATAATATAATTAAACAATTTACTAAATATGCTTTTACCTTAATGTCCGCCCATGTTGATTCAAGAATATCCTCAGGCACTTGGTTCCAATCAACGTACGTAAAGAGAAACCACTCACTAAGTGGCAATAATGTTTTTATTTGAACATATACATCAAGTGGCAACAACTAAAGGACTCATTGTTAGTATCCTCAAGAATTATATAAATTGTAAGAAGTGTTCCTTGCACAGAAAACAATGAAGTGTGACAGAAGAAGAAAAAATGAAAGTGAAGAAACAAATAATTGTAAGATAAACCAAAGAGAAGAACATTTGACCAAGTAGCAACCGCAATGAGAATGTGATGATAATGCAACAAAGTTATAGGAAAGGCTGGCATACCAAATTCTTAGTAACATGCATAGTTCCATGGAAATTTACTAAAAATTCATAAATGAAAAAAAAAATGATAAATAAACTTACAAAAAATATTGAGTGAGAAAACTAATTCATCAAATTTCCCTAAATCAACATGCATAGTTCATTTAGAAAACTAGATTCTTAGTAACATGCATAGTTCCATGGAAATTTATTAGAAATTCATAAATGAAAAAAAAAATGACAAATATACTTACAAAAAATATTGAGTGAGAAAACTAATTCATTCTTGTAATGTGCTACTCATAGAACCCTATATGGATTTAATAGTTATATGCATACAACCTCCCAAACTCATTTTGGAGAATAGACCCCATAAGAAAAGCGGATCCAAATTACAATATTAGGTCTTCTTGTTACTGCCTGCAGAGTTTTAGGAGTATTTGCCATGATCCCTTAGGTTACTCTATTTCTCATTATAGGCCACTTCTAGGTTCCATGATATATTAAAAAAAAGTGAGAAAAATAAATCTTAAATAATAATAATAATAATAATAATAATAATAATAATAATAATAATAAATGTAAAAAAAAACCTCATTTAAAATTGTTGCTTTTATTTAAGCCTCAAATTACCTCAAGCCAGCCTTGTAAATATACTAGTCAACTACTATTTACTAAAAGGAATAGAGAGATTTGATAAAGAATATGCATATAGTATACGACATAACTATGGAAAAGAAGGGAAGAGAACGATAAGGAAATACTTTGGATTAGTGGCAAATTATTTTTGTGTTTCAATTCTAACCTGTATTAAGGTTGTCGGAATTGGGATTGTAGATTGGCCCGACAAATTTTTTTTGGCATTGCCACCCAAAAAAAAAAGCAAAAAAAAGTGTAAAGGCTTAACACATACAAAATGTTTCAAAAGTTTACTAGAAAAAAGAGCATTATGATAAAAGTTCTACAATTCAAGATCTTAGGTGTAACCATATTACTAGTTAAATTATAACAAAACTTCCTTATTTTATGTTTTTCATTTCCTATTTGATGTTATTCTTAGAAGTGTCATTCCTGAAACTCAGGATGCAAAGAGGAAGCTTCAACTTCTTTTGTGTGTATGGGTAGTTATCAAATGATGAGTTTTTACTTCAACTTCAAACTTGGACCATTATATCACTACAACAAGATCACTGCAAAGAAAAGAATGACAGAAAAATCCTGATCCAGAAGAAAGGGTAGAATTCCGGATAGTGAGAGAATTCCAATGTCCATGCATTTCTTTCATTGACCATTTTCTATTCAATTCACAACAATTTGTTGGTGTTCTTGTAACCAGATGAAGACCCAGAAAACCACTAAAATAAAAATATACAACTACAAGATGTACACTGGGTGAAATTCATGTAGCTTCTTCAATAAAGCCAACTGAAGTGATATGTATATACAAAAGCATCACAAGGACCATGGTCAATCACTGACTGTGACTGTGTCTCGCCTTAGAATAAAATTAGATTAAACTTACAGATAGGATGTTAAAATTATGAATAACTGATACAAGAAGTGATCGAGGTTTATGTTTGATACAATGATCTTAAGACAAAATTTGCCCCTTGCTATAGTGCTTACAAGTTTGAATGAACGCTGGTCTCTTAGGATACAATGATCAAAAGCAAAGCAACACAAATATAACACTCCAATGATCTTAAGACAAAACTGAGTTTTTTTTTAGCTATAATTTGTAGTTAAATTTTGAAGGCATTCTAGATATTTGCACAAGATAAAAAAGTTATGCAACAACTTATGCTAATAATCTAAAAAGATATATAAAAGCTAACATGTAAGTGTTATCACCACCGCGCTAATCATTGAGAGTATAATGGTTGCAGGTGATCCTACTTAATTTTTTTAATTTAATTATTATTTTTTTTAGAAATTATTCCCTCAACAGGCAGTCCAGACTAGAAATTCAGAATTATTATATGGTGTTCATAAATATTTAGTCGAGATTCTGAGACCAACTTGACATTAATGTAATTTGCCACTAATCCAAAGTATTTCCTTACCGTTCTCTTCCCTTCTTTTCCGTAGTTATGTCGTATACTATATACATATTCTTTATCAAATCTCTCTGTTCCTTTTGATATGTCCTGGAACACTAGTGTTAGTTTAGTTACCTCCATTCTTGCAAAACTTGCCTTTGTGATTATCTGATGTTTGTAACTTGGTTACTTTGTGTTGAAGATTAGATCATGAACTTGTAATGCATTCCCACTTTAATTCTCATTCAAACCAATTTCTATTTTGTTTTGTTGTAGTCCCTCAAGCATCAGATAGAAATTCATAATTGTAGTGTGTATTGATTTGTTTTTTCACCTTCCATAGAATTTTATTGCTTATGCTTGTGTTCAATCATAACTTGCTTTCTATGCAAATTTTGTCTTAGACTATGTGACGGAGATGGCTCAACTATTTGGCCAATTTATCTTTTTCCTAAGATCCATCAAGAAAACATACTGGTAATAAATTCTTATTGCTGAATGTCTTAATTTTCAAAAGCATAGTCAAATAATATCTCATTCTAATTAATTTTTCAAAAACATAAGCCAAATAAGATGTCATTTTGATATTTAATCTGGAAAAAATTTGGGCCTATGTGAAATATTAGATGGTTGTAGTTAACTGACAACTAGTATTCGTTTTTTTTCTTTCTGAAAGTGCATAATTGCAATAGGTCCAATGTTTGAATTCGCAAAACATGGGCATCGAGAATCTGGTGCATAATTTAATGTTTTAATAGTTATGATATACATATAATCTAGTCCAATTTGGTGCATAATTTTAGCAGAGAGAGAGTATTGCCTGATCAATTCGCAGCACACAACCCCTCTCTCTCTCTCTCTCTCTCTCTCTCTCTGCTTGTATATACCTTAAAATCTAGTTACATTCAAACCCTCTTCATTGGATTTAACTAGAAAAATAGTTTAGATCAAACCTATTCAATTTTCATACTATCTTATTCTTATAATCAAAATTATTCAATCAACTGAACAACCTGTATGCGAGGAAAGCAGAGGAGAGTAGAGGAAAAGACAGGCGAGGAGAGCATTGCAGAGCTATACCTGGATGCCGGAGGGAGAACCGATGAGGAAGTCGCCGCCGCTGCTGCTAGAGATAGTCTGTGAGGGTAACGTGAGAGCAAGAGAGATATTGCGAGGGTCAGCGCAAGCGAAAGCAAGAGGACAGAGTGAAATTAGGACAGGCCAAGAAGACTGAAGGTTTTTTTTTTTTTTTGAAGAGAATACTAAGATAAGATAGCGTTCGGTAACGTTTACGTTTTTGGTTTATGTTTACAAAAATTTTATAAATTGGTTTTTGTTTATTTTTAAAAAAACATAAATTACAAATGCGTTTGGTTTGAACAAAAAGTTTAAAAAATTTTAAAAACATAAACTAAAAAATATGTTTGTTCAAGCCTAAAATATTTATATTTATATTTATTATTTATGACAATGGGATCACACACATTATAATTGAAAAAAATGAAAAAAAATTACTTAAAAAAATAATTGAAAAAAAATTTAATTGGGAAAAAAAATAATTGAAAAAAAGATTAATTGAAAAAAAAATTAATTGAAAAAAAAATTAATTGAAAAAAAAATTAAGTGAAAAAAAATAATTAATTGAAAAAGTAATTGAAAAAATAATTAATTAAAAAAAATTATTTGAAAAAAAAATTATTTGAAAAAAAAATTAAAAACTGAAAATGTAAACTCATTTTATGAGTTTACGTTTTTTCCTCAAATTTATAAACTAAAAAAATTATCAAACAAGTTTTTATGACAGTTTTTAAAATTTTTGTAAATAGAAACTGAAAACTGAAAATGGAATGGTTACCAAATAGTTTAAGTTTATTCAAAGTTTAAGTTTTTTTTTTTTTTTTTTGAAGAGAATACTAAAAGTTTTGTGACGATTTTAAGGACCGTCACGAATGAGCAAAAATAAAACAATTTATTACGAATTAATAAAGGGCGTCACAAAAAAAAAAAAAAAAAACCACAACATGAAAAAAAAACTTTTACGACGGGTAACGTCACGTCACGTATAATATTACTTTTTGCCACGGTCTTAGATTTTCAGTTGCCAAAAAATTATTTTCGCCACAGTTTTATTTGCCGTCGCAAAAAGTTCTGTGTCTAAAGCCCCCTTTTCTAGCAGTGATCAAAAGATGAGTTACAAAAGTCTAAAAATTTCATGTGCTTAATATATACAAATAAATATGTACATAATGATGTTTGAATAATTCAAATAAATGGGTTACAAAACGGATACGAGTGTTAGGTCACAACCCGATCCAAGCTCAATCTCAAACACATACACAAGTTATGCCCAACACAGCACAGCCCAGCTGAAGCTCAAGATTAAGTCTAAGTCCAAGTCCAAGTCGAAGACCAAAACCAGCACATGCACAAGCACAAACACAAGCACCAACCTAGGCCTAGTCCAAACTAGAACTAAGTCCAAATCTAAGCCCCTTTTATTAATACCCACTTTATGAGACAATTCTCATTCACAACCTAATGGTTTCGGTTCATTATTTTTATATTATAATTTTCTCAGTTAAGAGAATGCAGCCCCACTCAGACACACCTAAATCGGCGGTTGAGTCCCACTTGAATTTCGAATTAAAGTTGCCGAAGATTATTATTTTCCAACAAATATATCATATATTCATCATCTATGTGAAGTGGATATACAATAGGTAAATCAAAATACATCATTGTTCAATACATATTTAAATGCCCTAAGGTTTTCATAAAATGTATTTATTATTTTACTTCAATTTTTGTAATATTATATGATGTGATGTTTGCCCCGTTAATTAAAGGGGGACTTACGTGTAGGTCACAATAAGTGGACTTGTTGTTCAATAGATCCTATGATAATTAGCAGCATTTTTCGTTAAACACTATTAAAAAATGCCACTAATTGTTAATTTTCAGCAACAATTTAAAAAATTCATCACAAAAAATATTACTAATTATAAGATTTAGTAACAGTTTAAAAAATCAACACAAAAAAAAAGTTACTAATTTTCAGCTTTCGGTGGTAGTTTGAAAATTGTCTTTGAAAAACGTTACTAATTGTAAATTTTTAGTGACATATACAAAAATTTGTCATAAAAAATTATTTTTAGCAACGGTTTTATTAGGACTACTTTCAATGATGAATTAATTAGATTTAATGGAAATTAAATCCAACTACTAGGATCTATTAGTAATTTATCCTTCATTGAACCCTATTATCTATTATTATATCACCTTCATGTCCTCGAAATTTGGAGCACCACAGGTATTGTGTCGGTAATTACATTTTTGGCACTCTTTTTAATATGTTTTTCCTCTTAATTAAAAAGTATATTGCGTTTCAACAGAGAAATTTCACTGATCAACAAAGGCTATCCTATAACTAATAAATCTGTTTAGAAATTTGTGTTGTGGTAATGTGTTAAAATCTATTTTTGGCCCTTAATTTTATTGTTTTTACCATTTTATTAAAAGTTTCTATGTATTTATAGATAGTAAATTTCATTAATTGAATTGAATTTTTTTTTTTTAAACCATTGAATTTTTCTCGTAGAATCTTGTGTTGTGGTTGTGATGATATTGACGTTTATTTTTGGTCATTAATATTATATTTTATCACTTGATGGGACATTTCAATGTTTAAACCAAACCAAGTCTTAAATCCTATCAAATGGGGTCGGTTATATGAATTATTATTCTCCACTCGACCTTATCAACGGCCATTTGATTAGTCAAATTCAAGAGATTTTCATATATCTATTTACTACACTAGCCCATGTCGATCTAAGTCTACCCTTTTCCCCTAACACTTCCATCTACTGTCACTGTATCACATATCTTTACTACTGCCTTTGTTGGTCTCCATTGTATATAACCAAACCATCTCAATCTTTTCTCTCTCAATTTATCTTCTATCGGTACTACTCCTATCTATTCATAAATATATCATTCCTAATTTTGTCTTTTCTAATCTTGCCACATATCTACCTTAGCATCCTCATCTCAGCAACATTCATCTTATCTACATGTTGTTTCTTAATTGCGTAATATTCCATCTCAGATAACATCGCTGGTCTAATAGTCGTTTTATAGAACTTTCTTTTTAGTCTACTAGGTATTCGCTCATTGCCCAGCACTCTAGACGCACTCCTCCACTTAAGCCACTCAACCTTAATTCTATAGATCACATCCACTCTAATCTCCCCATTCGTTATAATAATCAATCCTAAATAACGAAAATGTTCACTCTCAATTTTCATTTCTCCTCTGCTTCCATTATTACTGTTACTAAAATTACATTCCATATACTCTGTCTTATTTCTACTTATCCTAGTCCTTTAAACACAGTAAAATTTCTCTATGTTAAGAGATAGTAAATTTTATTAAGCTAATTGAGATTGTTCTCAAATCACTCAAATTTTCTTTTAGATACTATCGTTGCAGTCATGATAGTATTGAAGTTGTTTCAATACGTAATTTTTTCATTTTACTCTTTAAATAAAAATTTTACAGTGATATTTCACTGACTTAACACTACGAATTTTCACTGAGTCAGAGAAATTTCACTGTGCTGAAATGTTGTCACCGATGCCAGCCCTATCGTCGACAGCATAGGGCAATCAAAGGTTACAGTGGCGATAAGATGTTGTGAAATAATAAAATAACACTTGGGGTAGTCTTGTTCAAAAATAAGTTGACATCCTCAAACTAACACGTATATAAGTTTAAACTAATAGAAAATGTTTATTAGGGAGCTTAAAAAAAACTAGATTAATAATAAATAAATCAGTTAGTAATAAATAACTCTTAAATATTTTGTTAACGTAACAGAAACAAAATAATATTGTTCTAAAATTTAATACTATAAACCAAAAATCACACATAATCTTCCTTTTTTATTCTTTCTCATATCTTGGTACTTCGAATATTAAATCACTCATAATCATATCTATTGTTTTAATATAACTAATATAAAATATATTCCTTTTAACATAAATCCATCTTAGTAGTTCCGTAGGTTTGTCGTCTACTATAGCCACACGTCTTCATAACCCTCGGTCAGAGCTTCTTAACTGAAAAACTCGTCTTCACCTAGCATAAAATGCCATAAGTTTGGAATGCCCAGTAAATACACACACCACATCCCATCCTTTTCCCGCTCCAAATACACAAGTACACATGAGCATAATATGAATAAGATGCAACATATAGAATTCCATAAAGATGAGAATTACTAGGTTAGAAGTTAGCACACTTCTAAAATCCTCCAAAGAGATTTTTCTTCCCAACCACAAGGATTGGATTCAGATTATTCGGTACTCTCCCTTTTATTCCTTTGCAGGCCCTGCCACAGATACCTACGTCGATTATCTACCAATTAACGCCAACCAAGGACCTCAAAAGGGACGGAAAAACCATGGGTCAAAACCCGAAATGTCCCTTACTAAACCCAACCTTATCTCTAAAAAAAAGACGAAGTCGCATAAAGCCTGAATACAACCGATCCATTCTAGAGTTACGAAACAACCACTTGCACAAAAATTAACTCAATAAGGGAACACAGCCCACAATATTACATTTTCAAAATCAGAAGTTCATCCATCTCATAAAAACATTACAAGTGAACGTAACCTGTTACCACCCCATTAGATTTCCCCTTTCTTAGGTTGTAAGGTCCCGGTGTCCCACATCAGGAATGGAAGGGGAGTTCCTTGGCTATAAAAGTAAAAACCTAGACCCTTATATAGTATCGAGGCCTTTTCTCGAGTGGTGAAATCCCTATTAGAACTCTCCAATTAAGCGTGCTTAGGCTGGAGTAGTTCTGGGATGGATGACCCACTAGGAAGAATAAATCCGTGCGAGCGTAGCTCAAAGTGAACAATATCGATGACATGTGAAGGGTTGGGGCATTACAAATGGTATCAGAGCCGACTCTCCGGAGTACCGAGTGTGGGCCCCTGGCATCTCTCGGTGCATGTGGGCGGGCTTGTGAGCTAGCAGGCTACTGCACGGAGACGTGCAGCCTTAAAGGGGGTGGATTGTAAGGTCCCGGTGTCCCACATCGCGAATGGAGGGGGAGTTCCTTGGCTATAAAAGTAAAACCTATGTTAGATAATGTCTCAATGGGACCACATAATTAAATGTGGTGTTAAGTGATTCAATTTAGTTAATAGGCTTAAGGTATATGTGTTATGGACCTAATGTGTAGATACTAGTTGTATAATTTCTATTTCTATGAGGGGCAGAAATAGAAATTAAAACATATTGGTTAAAGTTGGTTTTCATTTCTTTTGAACTTCCACAACCTTTCAGTTTTGAAAACCAATAAATAGACATTAAAACCAATAATGGTTAAAGTTGGTTTTCATTCCTTTTGAACTTCCACAACCTTTCAGTTTTGAAAACCAATTATAACCTTTAAAAGGTTATGGTCCCTATTCCTTCCCAAGTGAAAAAAGAACACTGCTATTTTTCCTAAATCCTCTCAAGGAGAAACATAAGGCACCAAAGGGGAAAGGATTAGAAGGCAATAACATAATCAATAACAAAGAGTTTATTGATAATCACGCTTCCGTTTAACCGTTCATCAATGGATTCAGGTATGTCATTTTGTCTTGATTTCTTGATAATACACATGGTAAATGATCCGAAGTGTAAGGTTTATGTTCTGAAATTTATGTTAACAACCTAGACTCATATATAGCATCGAGGCCTGTTCTCGAGTGGTGAAATCCCTATTAGAACTCTCTAGTTAAGCGTGCTAAAGCTGGAGTAGTTCTGGGATGGGTGACCCACTGGAAAGAACAAATCCGTTCGAGCGTAGCTCAAAGCGAACAATATCGATGACATGTAAAGGATTGGGGCATTACATAAGTTCATTATGCTTTTTGGTTAGAACAACGCACGATCATAATAATAACAATCCAAGCTAGACATGAAGTAACTTAAGCATGGTAAAATGAGTTCACAAAATCATCCTAGATGACATATCAAACCTTAAGCATTCAAGATATAACATAAAATAGTTGAAACCCAATAAAAGAGCACATTAATACAATTTTTCAGATTCGAACCGTTTTATAAATAAATATAGAAAAAATTACTTTCTGTGGTCCTAAGAATCTAGCCTCTTGCGAGTTTGTAGAGAAATGAGTCTAGTTTCATACCCAATTTACAAAAATAGGATAGATCTTCTAGATTTTAAGATATTTCAAAAATATTAGGTTCTGTCCAGAATTGTCGACTGTTGCAGGAAATGACTTTTTCTCTCAAACCACTCACTCGCTTTGGTTCAAACAATTTTAGATAAAAACTAACATCCAAAAGAAACTTTTGGTATAAAAATGGACTCAAGGGAATTTTTCTGAATTTTTCTAAATTGTAGAAAGAGTGCTGTTTTTTCTGGTTCTTTGTGTCAAAAACTTAGAAAATAACACCCCTTTGAAACAGATCTTGAGTTCATGAATGTTTGATACGAAAATAAAATCAAGAAAGATGAAAAAGAGTATGCTGGAAATTGCAGGAAAGAATGAGTTTTTTTTGAAAATTTTTTATGAGCATACAAGTGCATGAGCTTTAAATACCACATATATTATACATATAGCATGTATTGGGAAGGGAAAATAAGTAGTAGAAAAGATGGAAAGTAGCGGTGGAGAGTGGCTTACTTGGATGCAATTCTTTTTCTTTTTTTTTCTCTTCCTCTCTCTTCCTCTCTCTTCCTCTTCCTCACTACGGCCGGCTGTATAGGTGTGTATATGAGGGAGAATGTCTTGCATTTTTATAGAGAAGTGAATTTGGGTGGTGGTTGAAAAGACCTAAAATCCCTTGATTGGGTTTGAATTGAATTTGTGGTCACTGGGTTGAAATGGAATAGAATGGAGGTAGATTAAGCACTTAAGCTCATTTAATTAAGGACCTAGTTGACTTAAGGCTTCTACTTGGAGGCCAAGAAAAAAACACAATCCCTTAAATCAAGTCTTGACCCATTAATATTTTTTTTTTCTTTTTCCTTTCCCTTTTTTTTTCCTTTCTTTTTGAAAATTGTCATTCACCCCATCAATGGCCATAAAGTTCACTTGCACACACTTTTGAACACAATTATAAAATAACCTATAATTAAAAACTTTAATCCGTTTTCTCCAATTGCAACCCTATATGTCTCGTATCTCATTATTTAATCTTCCCAACATATGTGATCTTTAATTGCAGTTGCACCTCTTATTACACTTGAAAACAAATTTGCGCTCTTGTAATGTATAATGCCACTCTCTCTCCAATCTCATCTTGGACTTCTTTGTTTGCTTGGGAGAGGAGCTTGCTAAGTTTCTGCATTCTCTAACTATGTTATTTTTTCTATGAGCTTTGCTCTATTTTGGGACCAAATTCTCAAGATTACGAAAGGTCACTCTACACTGAGGAAATATTTAGCCTGCAACATGACATTGCTATTTGAATATCCTACCATGAAAGAAATGCTATCGTTACACGCCTATGTAAGAAAACACTGACAAGTAGCATAGGAAATTTGTGCATTGCGGTAAAAAATAAGTAAGAATTAGCATCCTAGACCCAAGAAGCTCACGCCTATGAAGACATTTGGTGGCACAAAATTTTGGAGAAATAGGATTAAGTTGGTTAGATGTGTTTGCTGATGTTACTGGAAGAAAAAAAAACAATCATTCATGACTTGAAAAAAGCTATAACAGAAAACAAGAGTTCCTTAATAGTCTTGGGAAATAATATCAACATTCAATGGACAACAATTGTTAGGCTAGTCAAATTCTAAAAACAAGGGTTGCAACTTTAGATTGGAACACTTCGGGTATGGAGAAACCGATTGGGCATGGTTAAATTTATTGCCTTGTAAATTGGATGTGTCCTTTATTCATGCAAACATCATATCTGTGAACTTGGTGCTAATCTTTCTCTTATTTTGGTTTTCTTAGAACTTGAATTCTAGACAAAGCACAACCTCTCTAAGTTGTAAACCCTAGCAAACACTTGTCGTCCTCAAATTAACATATGCAATTGTGTTGAGTAAAAGATTTGATTTTTGCATTTTAAGTAATATACTAAATTTAGCATCTTACATCAAGTATAATTACAGGAATAATAAAGCGTAAAATGTATGCTCCGACATTTATATTCCAACAAACATACATATAAAATGTAATCGTGATAAAGTTGCTTCCCCTCACTCTCCTTTCCCAAATATGAACGTCGAGTCATAAAAGCCTTACTAACACAGTCTAGCCCAATTGCCATCACACAAAGACTAGTAATTACATGTAAGGAAATTTATAGAACTGTAAAGGATTTGAGATTGTTTGTAAACCTATTCTTTCTAAAAAAAATTATCCAATTTCTAAACAACTTCTGATGCATCTATGTTGCCATGGAGACAATCGAGCGCCACTTTAATAGTTTTCTTGCCTTTCTTCTTTTAACATCCAGAGCTTAGCAAACTTTCATCGATCATCCCGATCAGCTTTTTCAACTTAGGCTCTTCATTGATTATGTCTTCCAAGTGTTTTCCATTTCTATGAGAGTACGGTTTTTTTGTCACTGATTGAAATAAGAAGACGCCTAAGCTGAAAATGTCAGTTTTTGGCTTAACAGATTCTGCAACGAAAAAGAAAGTAGATGGGGCTTTTTATAGTTTGCTATATTAACAAGAATAGACATGTGCAAAATATTTGTTTTAAAAATTCATAATTAAGAAGGAAAATATATATATATATATACATATAAATGCTGAAAACTACAACAAAATAGTATTTTAATTCAATTTTGAATGTTTTCTGGTTTTAATGTTTCTCATTAACCCTTTTTCTCCTCACTCCCTAATTAGGTTACCCCTCTCTTTCTCTCTCTAGTGATAAGTAGGTGCACTTAGTTTCATTTTATTATTTTTTACATTAAAAATCTTACCTTTTGTGGTAATTAGGTTACCCCTCTCTTCCCTCTTTCAATTATTTTCTTCCCTAGTGCTACTAACAATTGTTGTTCAGAGGCATTTGGGTTTGTATCAATGGTAAGTTGCAAATATAGAACGAGAATAGAAGAGAAAACCATTGTTTAGAAGGTATTAAGGAGGCTTTTCCCATATTAAGCCAATTTATCATCTTAATTCCTAAACTAGGCCTAGTTTGGACGGAATTCCCAAACTAGGCTAAAGCGCTATTACAAATCACGCTTTCACTGTTTGGGGTCGAAAATTTGATGAACAGTGAAAGCGCTATTAGAAACCACGCTTTTAACATAAATTTTTTTCTAAAGAAAACATGGTTCCAAACCACGCTTTCACTGTGCATGTCATTTAATTTGTTTTCTAAATTTCACTGTGCATATTGTTTAAAATTTTTTTCCTGAAGAAAACGTGATTTGGAATCACGCTTTCACTGTTCACTACAAGAAGCGTGGATTGGAACCACACTTTCACTGTTCATTTAATTTTTATTTTTATTTGTCATTGTTTTGGTGATAATGTAATTCATTAAATTTTTTTTTTTCTTTTGTCTTTGTTTTGGGTTAGAAGTTCAGAAATTTTTTTTGTCTTTACTAAAGCCGTTTTCATGTAAATTTTTTGTTTTTGGTTTTGGGTTACAAGGTGATAATGTAATTCATAAATTTTTTTTGGCTTTACTAAAGGCGTTTTCATGTTAAATTTTAATTTTTTTCTTTTGTCTTTGTTTTGGGTTAGAAGGTGTTATTCAGAAATTTATTTTTGCTTTACTAAAGCCGTTTTTATTTAAATATATATATTTTTTATTTTGTCTTTGTTTTGGGTTAGAAGGTGATAATGTAATTCAGAAAACCGGTTCAGTAAAAAAAAAAAAAATTTCCTTTTGTCTTTGTTTTGGGGTAGAAGGTGATATACATGCGCTACAGTCCGAAGCACACCCACACACTGTGCAGTTCGACGAACAACGACGAAGGGTGAGACGCGAAGAGCACCGCAGAGTAGCCCAAGAAGACGAAGGCCACCGCGAGAGCTACAGCAAGAAAGAATAAGAGAAATATCTCAAATTTTGGTGACGTGTTTTTTACATACGAATGGTATTTTTTTCGTTTTTTGCTATGTAATGTAACTTGTATGTAATTTGAATTCTGATTACGAACAGGAACTTATGTAATGTAAATATTGGGTTGGAGTTGATGTTATTGTGATTGAATTGGTTTTGCTTATTTCATAAGACTGATGTTGTGCAATGAATGAATGAATGTAAATGTTATTTGTTTTATTCAATTGGTAGTATAGTTTTTTGTAAGAATGAGAATGTTATTTGTTATATTCAATGAATAATGGTTACATTATTGGGTTCTCACGATTGAGAAGATGAACAAGTTAAGAGAATGTGTATTTCTCCTAAAATAAATTTTGTCAATATTTTTGTAATAAAACTTAATACATAATATACAAAGTCACTAATTTACTAAATACTCATACAGGCATGAAAACAACATAACTGAAGTTGCAAATGTAACAGTTTTCAGTTACATAGGTAGTACAGACATAAGTCTCCCACAAAAATACATTCTGGACACCATGAACTGAACACACAATACATACATCCTAGACACCCTGAACTGAACACACAATACATAAACATAACAGTTAGACAGACAATTATTAGGCAGACAATCTGACAAACTCATTACGGAAACACTTAGTCTAACACAGACATTACATATTAATGCATGACCTAATATTGCCGAAGTGTAGACATTAACACCTAATTCGCACTTAAATCAGCAGGTGGTTCAGAGTCTGAATAATCCGAAAGCTCAGCGTCAGAGACAAGTTTAGGATCCTCCATGATACCCTTGATAGCCGCAACATTTGGTTCTGTTCTGTTCTTCTGGCCATCCTTCTTAACTATGTATAGCTGCATATCGCGGGCTAACCTACGGCACATTTGAAAAATCTCACGTTGTAGTCTTTCACATAGTCGATTTACATTATCAGGATCTTCCTTTTGGATCTCAACAGAACGTGCTTTTGGCACCTTCAGTCGATTTTCCCGACATAATCTTTCCATTTGCACTCGCTCTATAAATAGTGCAGGCCACTTCAGAAGTCTAGCGTCTACCAAACCATATCCTGTTTGATTATCTGATGGATCCATACATAAACCTCCTTGAACTGGATAATACTTGGGCATCAAAAAATGTCGCTTCCCCAACCTATCACGATAACCACAAGCATAATCTAAAACAGGTATTCCCACTCCCTCCCATGAATCGTCTTCAGCTTCGCCACGTCCCCTTCCCCCTCCTCGTCGTGAACTGTCACCCCTTTGCAAGTTCCTACCACCTCTGCGATTCCCACTCCCTCCCATGAATCGTGTAGTCATGCTAATTTTTTAAAACAAATGAATGATAATTTCATAGGGTGAAATGAGTTGTAAGGTTGTGTCTTCACCTTTAGTCGTTTATATAGTTGGTTATGAACGGCTTTAGAAAGATGCCTCTGCATGACAATCCCACATATATGAACAAGGTATTAGTTGTCACTAGAATGAAAAAACAGAGAAAAGCAAATACTGTGTACCAAGTCACGTGACTTGACAATCCATCTGCATATACCGACAAAATAAAGGCATGCTTACTATAAGGTAAATCAGTGAATTCACTGTTGCCATGTGACCTTCTGAATTGAGAATCCCACATATATCAATAAGAGATGAGTTGTCACTGTAATAAAAAAATCAAGCAAAAAATCAAGAAAACCAAAGCTTGTGCATCAAGTCACATGACTTGACAATCCATCTACATATACGGACAAAATAAGGGCATGCTCACTGTTTGATTAATCAGTGAATTCACTGTTGCCATGTGACTTTCTGAATTGAGAATCCCACATATATCAATAAGAGATGAGTTGTCACTGTAATAAAAAAATCGAGAAAACCAAAGCCTGTGCACCAAGTCACATGACTTGACAATCCATCTGCATATACGGACAAAATAAGGGCATGCTCACTGTAAGGTAAATCAGTGAATTCACTGTTGCCATGTGACTTTCTGAATTGAGACTGTAATAAAAAAGGAAGCTTATGTAGGCAATGTTGTGTTTCACTTAGCTATGCATCATTCATTGTTACGACCAACTATTTGTATTTCATTGAAAAGTATGACTATTTGAATTTTTGTTGTCATTTGGAATTATTTTAAAATCAACTTTTGAATATTCAATTTGTAATATTTTGGGAAACATTTACAACCTCAACTTTTGAAATAAACTTTAAAATAATGGTGGATCTTGTGAGTGAAACGTGGGTTAGGTAGGAGTACTTGGCCACCAATGTTTGTCAATATCATGGTGCATTCAAATCTGTCCAGAAAACTAGTGTTACACAATAATTTCGGAAGTGTTGTTCTCTTTGGGTATAAAGCCGAAAAATATCAAATCAGCGTCATTATAACTGGTTACAAGTCTAGTTTCTTACATTTTTGGCCTTGCGTTGATTGCTATTCTATACTAAGAGAATAGTCAATTTCTTTAAAAAGGTTCAAAAAACAACCTGTTTGGGTATAATTAATTGTAAATAGCGATTTTGACAAGCAAATCAAGTAAAACCAATTGGGTTTTAAACTTAGTCCCCCAACTGGACCAACCACTTGGCTTTGAGCTTGTTTGTCCAGCCCCCCAAGTTTAGTTTTCTGTCAACCCCCCATTCCTTACCAAAGTCATCATTTTGACTGGACTTCCAGTAATTGGAAGGCGACTCTTTCTTCTTTCTTGATGGAGATTGAAATTTTTTTACATAGAGGATCCCTATTTCACGAGCCCCAGTTAAGGGAAGCTTTTCACCGAGCTACCTGTTTTGTTTTATGTGTTGTTGAAGGCGGTAGTTCGTTTGTCTGAACTTTATTAGTCCCCCAACTGGACCAACCACTTGGCTCTGAGCTTGTTTGTCCAGCCCCCCAAGTTTAGTTTTTAGTCAACCCCCCATTCCTTACCAAAGTCATCATTTTGACTGGACTTCTAGGAATTTGAAGGCAACTCTTTCTTCTTTCCTAATGGAGATTGAAATTCTTTACGTAGAGGATCCCTATTTCACGAGCTCCAGTTAAGGGAAGTTTTCACCGAGCTACCTGTTTTGTTTTGTGTTGTTGAAGGCGGTAGTTCGTTTGTCTGAACTTTATTAGTCCCCCAACTGGACCAACCACTTAGCTTTGAGCTTGTTTGTCCAGCCCCCCAAGTTTAGTTTTCTGTCAACCCCCCATTCCTTACCAGAGTCATCATTTTGACTGGACTTCCAGGAATTGGAAGGCGACTCTTTCTTCTTTCCTGATGGAGATTGAAATTCTTTACGTAGAGGATCCCTATTTCATGAGCCCCAGTTAAGGAAAGCTTTTCACCGAGCTACCTGTTATGTTTTATGTGTTTTAAGTATTCACATAATTCAACATACATTAATCTATTCATTAATCTAGAACATTCATTAACTCATTGCAATTCAATAAAGAAAGTCATGAACTAATAAATGTAGTTATTTCATAAACTTTAGGTTCATAAAATAAATACTTGAAATACATCCGTATATTAGATGAACAACAACATTGTCTTACACTCCAGTAACAAAGATACGACACAACATACAAACATATATGAAAGATAAAGGTGTTTGATTTTTCATTCCTCATCTGACATGTAGTAGTCAGAGAGATATTTTTCATTGTTTAAGACATTATTTCGCTCAATCACTGTCAAATCTCTGTTGCTTGTTTCTGTCATTTCGGTGGCTAGCTGAAGCATGAAATGTCGACATCTCCGCATCAACATTTTGTTGTTCTCCTTCTTAATTCTGCTAACTGCTTTTTCATAGCCACTTACATTTCGTCTAGCCATGGTCAATGAACGACGATGAGGTACCAGTGCCCCAAAGTTACGTAGATCATTAAACAATCCTTCTTGCTCCGTTACCCTGAACGCCCATTTTGCTCGGATACCAGCATAATAATCCTTCGGACTCATAAATGTAGTTATTTCATAAACTTTAGGTTCATAAAACAAATACTTGAAATATATCCGTACGTTAGATGAACAACAACATTGTCTTACACTCCAGTAACAAAGATACGACACAACATGCAAACATATATGAAAGATAAAGGTGTTTGATTTCTCATTCCTCATCTGACATGTAGTAGTCAGAGAGATATTTTTCATTGTTTAAGACATTATTTCGCTCAATCACTGTCAAATCTCTGTTGCTTGCTTCTGCCATTTCGGTGGCTAGCTGAAGCATGAAATGTCGACATCTCCGCATCAACATTCTGTTGTTCTCCTTCTTAATTCTGCTAACTGCTTTTTCATAGTCACTTACATTTCGTCTAGCCATGGTCAATGAACGACGATGAGGTACCAGTGCCCCAAAGTTACGTAGATCATTAAACAATCCTTCTTGCTCCGTTACCCTGAACGCCCATTCTGCTCGGATACCAGCATAATAATCCTTCGGACTCGAGTAATTTTCGCTCTTGTAGTCATAAGTAAATAGAGGTAGCAGCTACACTTTCGGATTTCTTTGCCGGCCTGAACTTCCAACACCTCTTGAAGACATTGTTCATAAAATAAACAAACAAATAATAATAGTAATTGTAGATATATTACTATTGTTATGACTTGAATAAACATCATACTGGGGGTATCGCTGTTTACAGACATCATACTGGGGTTAACTAGAGATGATCTAGTGACGATAATGCATGCTGGGGCACTAGGGAAGAAGTGATACCCGTGATATTATTTTATGTTATTCATTTCATGCAATCTTGAGTACCCGTGACTTTGTGTACCTGTGATGTAGTCACGGACATGGTTGTCAGATAAAATCATAATTGTAGGCCAGAGAATTACAATGCAATCCCTTCATATTTGAGCAGTGAGTTGTCAAATAAATGAAATCATAAAATTAAATTAAATGCTTAAATTTTCTTTGTTTTAAAGTAATATTATTCATAAACAACTATGAAACAGAGTGCAAGTAAATACACAACCGTCCAACTCACTTCAACCTGCAAAACTATCGTTGTTTTTTTTACCAAAATAATAAAATGGTCACCTGATATATAAACACGATTGGAACTTTGCAGCCTATATTTTATCTTATTTTCACTTAATGAACTTCACAGTCACCCCATTTTCTTCTCTTTGCATTTTCTGCTTCTTTTTATATTTGGTAAATTACACTTCACGCCTTCAGTCCATCACATAATTGTTTATCAACACTATTGTCATGTGGTCGTATGAATGTGACTTAGATGAATTCTAAAATGTGAGGAAAAAACAAAGCATTTATTTGCGCTGCACAAAGTCACATGCATCACGTAATGTGAGGAAAAAAGTCATAAAGTATACAAGCATGGCAAAGTCAGAAAGTCACATGTATTACTGCATCACTGCATAAAGTGACATACATCATTGCATCAATGCACAAAGTCACATGCATCACTGCATCGCTGCACAAAGTGACATAGCATCTGAGCAAAAAAAACAAAACATCCAAATTATTACGTCTGTTCAAGTCACTGGCGAGCATCACTGAGAAATGTTGGACGTATCACTGCGCCGAGCTACAATTTATTATCGTACCATACCTACTGTGCCCATGTGAATTATGCAATTCATAAAAATTTTGAGGGGGTGTAAGAACAAAATAACAAAACAATTAGACCCTTTGTGTTTAAAAAGCCACCCTATGCAGCCCCAAATAGATTCATAAACGTTGAATATGAAATATTACACAGTTAGAATGTATTGAAGATTAATTTGTAGTAGAGTTAGAATGAATGGGTTTTTCGATGTACAGAACTTGAAAGTGTTACAGACAAGAACAACACGACTTAAATCAACACATAATTAACTTCAAATTAAATTGGTTAAATTTCTCCAATTAAATTAAATGAAATATGTAAGGTAAAAAATTAAATTAAATATGTTGTCAAGGCAAAATAAATTGAATTATATTTGTAAGCGGAAAAATGAAATTAAATTTCCAAGCAGATTTGAACTTTGCTTAAAACCTTCAGATATGCACTGAGTAGTAAATAAAAGTCGAAGTGACAACTCCTATCAAGTTGATGCATTCAGGTCATAAAAGTTGACGTGACAACTCTGATGCATAGTTGTTTACAATAATTTTATACATACAACTACCATGTGTATTTATGGTATAAATATCGCATCATACCACAACAAAAGTTTTACAGCTATTTCGAGCGATATCATCATGAGATATACGGTGGTTGATCTATATTCAGCAATGGGTCGCTATTGGGTTGCAGATGGAGATGAATTTCAATACCATTAAATCCAAATTTGCGTTACTCACGTGCCACCGTCAATACCATGAGAGCTGAGTGGGAATTTCGCATAACTCGAGCAAACGTTCTTGTTGAGTTATGTTGTGAAATTAATATTAAATTTCCTCGCCGGTTAGCCATGCGTATGCCAACTGACACTCTACAGTTGTTGCAAAGGGCATTGCATCGTATCCGTGACGAAATTAATCGCATGACCCAACGTTTGCAAAGGTCCTCACTAATGAAGACCGCAAATGAGCGTGCCGAACATGGATTAATGGATGATGCACACCAGTACTTCGCCTGGAGCATGGATGTTATGTATGAATCTGATATTGAGATGTCAGATGATGATGATAATGAATGAAATTGTTTGGATGAATGACCAAACCATTTATGTTGTAATGGATTTGTAATGCTTATCCACGACTTATCAATGAATGGAGATATTTCAATTATTTTTGAAGAGTACAAATACCTTTGCTTAAAATCCGTTATTGTTATTTTGAAGAACGTTTTCAATACCAGCCACTCCATGCACTCACTCTACGCACTCACTTTTCTCTTCTCTTCTCTCTCTCTCTCTGACACACAAACACTCATCCCCCCCCCCCCCACACACACCAAACCAAACATATTTTAGACTTGAACAAACATTTTTTTTATAAATAATAAAAATAAATATAAACCAAACGCGTTTGTAATTTATAAATATAAAAAAAATAATAATAATAAAAATAAATATAAATATTTTAGAGATATTACAAACATATTTTTTATTTTATGTTTTGATGGATTTTTAAACACTTTGTTAAAACCAAACGCGTTTGTAATTTATGTTTTTCTAAAAATAAACAAAAACCAGTTTTTAATTTTTTTGTAAACATAAACCAAAAACGTAAACGTTACCAAACGCTACCTTATTTATTTTTATTTTAAGGTTTAGGATTTATAGTTTAATTCTTAAAATTTATTTGAACTTCAATTTTATAAATGGTTTCAGTACAAATTTGTTCGATAATTTCGTAGGTTTATAAATGGTTGTCTCAATTTATAAATTTGAGGAAAAAAAGTAAATTACTATAAATAATGCAGAGACTACGGAGAATGAGAAAGAGGTAGAGATGTGAAAGAGATTTATGTGATTCATCAAAATAAGTAAGAATAAAAAATTGTAAAATTATAATTTCGAATAAATAAGTATGACACACTTATATCATCTGTACAAGTTTGATTTACAAAAACTATAACAATTACTACAAATAAAAAAAAAACTATACAGTCCATATCACACCTGCTAATGCCCTAACCTGCCCCCAGTCCCACAGCCCCGACCGTGGACCTCCCTCATCGGTCTCCTGCGGTAGACTCTCTGAATATCTGGCACTCCCTCCCTTACATGTGGCCCTCCACTGACTGCCTGTGGAGCCTGTGAGTGTGACCCCCCCCTCCTGTATGTGCTGCCCTTGATCCTGTCTCTGCCTGAAGATCGGATACTGCTGTGAGCTATGAAACTCCATCATCTGGTGCAACTGTATCACGATCTGCATCTGGACCTCAACCTTTACCTCTGCCCACACCCCGACCTCTGCCGCGACGTCCCCCACGACTATAACCTTGGCCTCTCCCTCGCGCTGTTGGGAGGGGGCTCAATGTGGGCCTCATCCTCAACGTGGGAGATGTTAGTGAGAACTGCATCATGTGTACTCATGGGCGCGGTCGAAGTAGTCCCCAGAAAAGCAGGTGGTAACTAGGTGAGTGGGGTAACAACGTCATGCATGTATCGGGGCAGTGTCCAATCAGGGTCAGCATGCTGGATAGGATGTACGTGTGGGGAATCTAGAGAAATGTATGGGGTATCATGCGGTGGGGTGACTGAAGTCCAAGGACCTGCTGTGGCTGGCGCTGAAGTGGAAGGCACTGAGGTGGCCAGGACTGATGTGTCTGGAACAGCTGCTGCACTGTATACACCGTAGTGGCCAAAATGCAGACGATCTACCTGATGGGCATACTGGATCCCCTCGTACAATAACTCCCGGATCTCTGCAAGGGCCTGCATCGCATCCTGTCCACTATGTCTGAAAAGGGCGTCCTCAGCCAAGTGATATGACCTCCCAGCTCGAACCACCTGAACAAAAAATAAGACATATTAGGCTATAGTTGACTGAAAGTAAATCAATTATAATATTAACAATTATCTGACACATATTATGATACTCACCAATGCCTCGAGAGAAGGCCCAACTCCCTGATATCCGGACTCAGACAGGTGGCTCGGATTACCGACTAGTAGGCGTGTATGTCGCCGATACCACAACATGTAAGGGTCGGGAAAGGGGAGGACCCCATCGCTCCAGTCAGCGTGTACAATACTATCGCGACGGCATCCCACAGCTGTATGTATCGTATATGATACACACTCCAGTCAGTGCCGGCTCGGCCACGTCTATCAGTCGCATGCAACCGCCACTCGGTGTCGCACCGATCCAGCACGGACTGGACCCGACCAAACTGTCGGAGGACACGATCAGGGAGATGCCACTCAACCACGTCAAAACAAATGAGTGGCACTCTCGCCATCCATATCTCCTCACCTAGTCGGCAATAGTCTGGGAACGTACCGAAAACCCCAGCATAAAGCTGCCAGATAAACTACAATAAAGACAAGTCTATTAAAAATCGCTCATGAACATATACACTCCATATGACAATTAAAATTTAGGTATCTAAATTTCATACCTCGCCCTCTATCATCTGGTCAAGCTGGTCTCTATACACGACGACTACGTGGGTCGATACGACCTCGTGGCCCATGTCAACCCTCTACCGGCTACCTCGAGGTCCGGCTGGCAACTACATGTCTCCCTGGCCGATGGGAACCTCACCAGGAGCAACCAGTTGCCGCCTAGACGGGGCAATGCGAATCAATCTCTCTCATTATTTCTATGATTTGAATCCATAACACTCGAATCATAATAGATTTATTTTATTTTATATTATTATCAGCATAATAAAACAACCTTACCATTGTGGCAAGGGCCTCCCTCCCTCAATATGATCAATTTTTAAAAGGCATTCACTGAAAATAAATAAATAAATAAATAATAATAATGACTACACAACCGTTAATTTAGGCAATGATTTAATCGTACGCATGTAAGTGGGACCAATTTTAAAAACACTTATTTTGTTTTCTTTTCATAAATCTTGATTATTTTTTAGTATTTTGATAAGGTAGACAGATATATCACACATTTAAAAAACACTTCATTCTATCAAGTATTTTTCTTATTCAGTGAGAGACTGGACAAAATTAGACAAATCATACAAACATCTTAAATCATAGCGTAAGTTTTAAAGAACTCGATTGATTTGGACAATATAAAATAGAGGTTTCAAACATTGTTATTAATTTTTTAAAACTGGTGATCCAATTAATCAGATTTATGGACAATTATAGATAAGTTAATTTGATTTGCTCAAACTTGTGCCATTAGGGACCTAATAGTAACCCTCGTCCACTTTTTAGAGGTCATAGAGGCTTTGTTATGAAATTTAAACAAAAATACTCATTTTCGCTCGCTCTGAAAAGTAAGAAAAAAATTTAATTTATTTACTCTTTTTTTTTTTCTTAAACATACAAAAAAAAAAAAAAAAAATAGAGAGATAATTTATAATGGCCAAAAATTAGAGAGAAAATTTAAGTTGGTGGTTAAGTCTATGTAGTAAATTTTAGATAGTTATCCATGTGAATCTATCGGGTCATCCGTAGCAATTATTTGGTATTATGAAACACAGGCTTACCCATCAAAGTGCCATTTTTTTTGTTTGTCCTTCTTACCTAGGAAATTGCTATGGACTATTAATTAGAATATTTTAAGACTCTTTTCATGCATATATTATAACTAGTGTAATAATGACTTCTAATTATATAAATCAAAATAAAAATTATTAAAACATAATGTTCAGATTTTCCTTTTCAATGGTGGTGGGCAGTCACAAAACAGAAGTGGCGATAAATCCCTTCGTTCAATACCCATTTCAAAAACTTTTTCAAATTTTCTTTAGTTTTGTGAGGAAATTTTAATTTCTACTATAATGCTATTATATGTATTACAAATTCAGCTCATTAAATTTTTTAAAATTTCTATGACAAGATTATAAAATTAAATGTTAGTATTTTATGATGAAATGTCTTCAAATTATTCTAATATCAAAGTTAATATTTTTTATAAAAATTATTAATTTTATTGAATATATATTAAAAATAATACATGATATAGCGGTTTGGTTTTATTTTTTAAATTATTTTTTGATTTTTTTGAAAAAATATAAATAAATTTGACAAAAATAAATTGTTTGGTTTGATTTTCCAAATGGTTGTGGAAGAATGTGGCACCTCCCAAAATTAAATTTTTTTGGTTGGTTAGCTTGGAGGGGCAGAGTGCAATCCGATCTTACATACAATTTACAAGTGCTTATGTGCTTATATGCAGACACCTGCAATAAGCTATGTCCTAAAGTATGAATTTAGATAGTTAACAACTAAGTGGAAACCTTTAGCGAAACCCAAATGAAAATAAATCCTAAGAATTTTTTATCATATTTTGAGTGTCTGACCCCAAATACAGTGAAATAAACCAAACGAAACTAAACCAAATAAAGCTTTATGTCCCAATCAAGTGGGCTACGATACGTGAATCCTTTTTTCGTCATTTCATACTATTAAAAGCTATATGCTCGGTTAAATTAAATAAATTCGTTTATTTTTTTTACTATCACATCCCAAGTCAATTTACGTCTTCCCCTAACATTTCCTTTTACGGTGATCCTATCACATTATTCTCTACCATTTCATGAGCTTGTTGTTTCTTAATTGTCCAATATTATGTGAACTGCAAAGTATCACTGGTCTTACAATTGTTTCATAAATTAACATCGTCAATTTTGTTAGCATCATTGATCACATAATATGCCAAAAGCACTCCACTTGAACCTACTTTGATTCTATTACAGGTGAGAATTTCTAACACAACATGAATCGTACACAAAGTTAGGGGTTAGGGTTGAACATTTGCAACACAAACACAAATATGACACTATATAATAACATGATAAATAAATAGAGTTATGTCAAAGCTGCATAATATGAAATTGACACAGATAACCCATTTAATAGATAATTAGTTACAAATTTTAATGTTATTTTCATTAAAGGATGCCAGAAATGTTTAAATCTCTTATGTAACCTACACAATTAAATAAAGAAAATACATAAAATAGTATTTTTAGGTTAATATAGTCATTTTGTTTTTTATTTGAGAGAACATGATCTTTTCATTTATTATTTTTAAGTCAATAAAAATATTTTTTTTTGAATAAAATAGAGTCAAAATTAAATTTTTTTTTTTATAATTTCATTTAGTAGAGATTAGTTTCATGAAATTTAACTTATGAAAAAACGTTAATCTTTCCATACACTTAGTATTTTTAATTGAAATTCATATTATATTTGTCATTTTTTTGAAAGATGAAATTGACTTTAACCCCTTTACTTTACTCCATGTGTGATTTACCTCTGATATTTGAAAATAAGAACATAACCCCCTTATGACCTAGCACATGTTTCACACTTGATGTTAACTTGGATTGAACGTCTGACGGTATACTTCATTTAGTCCACAAACCACAAGAACATTATAGTTATTTCCAAATTATATGGGTAGTTTGCACATGCACATTGAAGTGAAATTTGCCCTTTATTAAATATGCACAATGTCTTGAATTGAATAAATACACCTAGAGGGTCAAATAGTATAGTGAAATAAATCAGGTGACAAATACCATTTCTCATATAGTATAATAGGCGGCAGATTCAAGTATACAACCCCACCTTGATATTACCAAGTGAAATACTGAATAAAGGTGTATATATATGTAGTACTATTATAAAGAGAAGTCTTCTATGGGTGTTTACGTCTCATATTTTGGGTTTTTCAAAAATACCCCTATATCAGTTATATGGGTAGTTATGCACTAAATTCATTTTTTTTTTTTTTTTTTTTCAAATCTCTGAACTTTTGATTTTTTCAGATTCATTTCAATTTTCAAATTTTGAATTCAATCATACAATTTACAGTCTTATTTTCTAAAACAAAATGATCATATATATGTAAACATGTGGACCTCGAATTGAAATTGTCAGTCCACCTTAATTCTCAATTCATGAATTTCATAATACGAATTTCAATTCTCAATTATATGAATTTCATAATATGACATTAACAATTCTCAATTATATGAATTTCAATTTGCATAATTTTATTCTTAATTAAAAAAAATTACTTTTAAAACCCTAATTTCAAACCCTAATTTCCTTTTAATTCCTCTTAACAAGCAAAAAATAAAATTTCCAATTCAACAAATATAGATTGGTTTATTCACAATTCAAAATTCCAAACTCTAATTTCAAAAAATATAGACATTTTCATTCACAAGCATAATTTCAAAATTCCAATTTCTGATTTCAAATTTCAAAATATAGACATTTCATAATTCCAATTCAACAAATATAGGTTAGTTTATTCACAAGCATAATTTCTGATTTCTGATTCACAAGCAAAATTCCAAACCCTAATTCCAAACCCCGATTTCTGATTTCAAAAAATTCCAAACCCTAATTTCTGATTTCAAAAAATTCCAAACCCTAATTTCTGAAACCACAAGCATAATTTCTGATTTCACAATTCAAAACCCTAACATTTTATGATTTCATAATTTCATAACCACACATTTAAAACCCTAACACATTAGAACCCTAACACATTTAATAATTGACATTTAAAACCCTAACATTCACATTTTCACAAACACACATTCACATTTTCAACCACACATTCACATTTTCACAAACACAATAAATAAATACATAAAATTCAAAGAGAGAGCTAGATGCCATACCACAGAGAGAGAGAGAGAGCAGAGACAGAGAGTGAGAGCAGAGAGAGTCTGAGAGCAGAGGGAGATCGAGATCGAGATTGAGAGTGAGAGAGTCTGAGAGCAGAGGGAGATCGAGCAAGAGTCGAAAAAACGTAAGTGTAAAAAACGTGATTGCAAATGAGGGGGCTTGGGTGTTTTATACAAGTTTTAAAAGCGTGGTTTCCATCCACGCTTTCATTTATCAACAGTGAAAGCGTGATTCCAAATCACGTTTTCTTCAAGAAAATTTTTTTAAACAATATGCACAATGAAAGCATGGTTCAGAACCACGCTTTCTTCAGAAAACAAATTAAACGACATGCACAGTGAAAGCGTGGTTTGGAACCACGTTTTCTTCAGAAAAAAATTTATGTTAAAAGCGTGGTTTGCAACCATGCTTTCTTAATTAAAAGCGTGGTTTCTAATAGCGCTTTCACTGTTCATCAAATTTTCGGCCCCAAACAGTGAAAGCGTGATTTGTAATAGCGCTTTAGCCTAGTTTGGGAATTCCGTCCAAACTAGGCTTAGTTTGAGAATTAAGATGATAAATTGGCTTAATATGGGAAAAGCCTCGGTATTAAGATGTTTGCGTGTGTATGCATATGTATATTTGCAAGGTTATTGTACATTAATACAAAGTGAAGTTTTGAAAAGTGCTTTTAGAACTAGATTTTGAAGTTACACCAAAATGTGCAAGAACCAACAGTTGGTTAACCACAAAAGGTAAAACAAGAAAACACCAACCAAATTAATACATGAGCTACAAAATATGTTAACCAGATTTTTTATTTTTCTCGAATAAAAATGTTTCATCAAATTACTAAGTAAAATGCAACATTATTATAAGAGTAGAGAAACTATTGATTGAAACATTTAAACAAAAACAAAACATTGAGTAAAAATAATATAAAAAACAATATAATTAAATAAGGAAAATACACAAAGGATAATGAGAAGAGAAGAATACCTTTATTTTATTTTTTTCCGACTCCACTCATGCCATCAAAACTTCCAAGTAAACAACCTATTTTATTACAAATGAAAAGAAAAAATATATATAAGAAACTATTTACTCTTGTTTCCAAGCATTGAAACCTATTAGAAAATAAAACAGTTGCACTCCAAAAGTTCCTGTTCATTAATATAATACATATACATATACATATACTAATAACAATAATGCACGGCAAAAAAAATAATGCAAATAGTGAACTTGAATCTAGACAAAGATGAACTGAAGAAAAGAATGTAAACCCCTAAGAAGTATTAACATGTCTAGCAATGACAATGAAGTAGAAACATTACCTGAAGACTGAGGGGGCATGTCTCCCGGCCCTTTCGAGTCTCAACCCATTAAAATGATGAAAACGATGTGATGAAGAGTGTGATCTAGTCTCTGTTTATTATGGGAAATTCTATTTCCACACTGTTTTGTCTCTGTGTACACAATTAATTTTTAAAAAAAAATTATGACAATTTTATCATGAAGCAAAATGACCATAATAGACATTCAATACACACTACAAATTAAATCTAGATTTTCTCTATACACATCTTTAAAAAACAATAATTCTCAATGCACATCTTTTAAAAAAAAAATGAAAATTAAAACTTAGTTCCTACATTGTTTCTCACTACCTCTATTGTTTTTCATCACTTGCTACACTCCATTGTTACACTCTATCCATTGCTTGCATAAACTACTCTGATATCAAGTACTGGCAAATTGTAAAACATTCGGCACTACAGAACCGATTTAATTTAAAAAATTCAAAAATTAAGTATCGAAAATTTATAAATAATTCGGAAGTATATAATTGAAAATGTACAATAATTTCGGAATATTTTTTCTGATTGGTGAGTGACTTCTTGTTTCTGAATATTTTTTCTGATTGATCTTTCAGTTCATTCAGGTTTCAATGGCTGCCAACAACAGCCCCTCTGCCCTAGAAAAGGAACAGGTACTTCATACATATACAGACACTAACACTATATATGTATGCTTATGATTACCTTTTTTTTATGATTTTGTGCAGATCACGAAACCCCTCTTCTTCTTTTTTTCTTGAGATCGTGAAATGGAAGAACAATAACATATTATTGCTTTGATTGTTGACAAATACTGTAGGGTTACGGTGGAATGGTTAGGGAAAGAGGAGAGAAAGTGGAATTACCTGAAAATTTTGGGGTTTTCGCAGCAATTGCTTTGCTCTTTATCCTCTGTTTGCGGCTAGGGTTTCGCAGCAACCACTTCGTTTGCTCTGAGGGATCAGAGACTGGAGAGAGAGAGAGAGAGCCCTTCAATCTAAAATAGTTTTAGTCCCAAAAAAAAAAATCTGAAATAGTTATGAAATTTAAAAGGAAGGTTCTAGATGACATAGTTATGTAATTTAATTTTTATATTATCATTAATGTATGGTAGGGAAATTATAAAGAATAATTATGTATGTACTAATTAATATATTAATTAATGTATTAATTGATGATGTTACATAATTTAAGAGATTTTTGAAATTTGTAATGTGATTAGTGAGTGGGATCGATAACAATGTCATAATTAGTGTCGGTACACTAGTTAGTATACTAATTGGTGCATGTAGCACCATCGAATTATAAATACATTTCTTAAGATTTATTTAAAGTATAAATTGCTTCTTGTAATTTGAAAGATTATAAATATTTTCTTTTGAAAATTTTTTTTAATAGAATTAACTAAAAAAATAAAATTTATAATTGCTCTCCTACAAAATAATAAAATTATTTAAATTATTAATTGAAATATATTTCTTACATCATTAAAAATTGTTAATTGACTTGATTATTTATTAATAAAATAGGCGATTTGTTATGAAATTAGAAACCTCAGGAGATGAAATATAATTTTCAAAACCAAAAGAGGCGATTCGTATTTTAATCAAATCTGGTGGGATGTATTTATAGTTTACCAATGTATTTTTTATTGAAATAGATAGTATTTTTTTTATAAAAAAATTATTATAGTATGTGAATGGTGGATGAATTATAATTTTTAAAAAATCAAAATTTTTAAGTTTTAAAATTTTTTATATTTGTCTAGTTGTTTAAATATATAATTTTTTTAAAAAAAATTTAAAATTTAAAATTTAAAAATTTTAAAAAATAATTTTTTAATTTTTGTCTAGTTGTCTAATTTTTTTTAAAAAAATTTGAAAGTCATAAAAGACAAAAAAAAAAATACTCAAAAATTATTTTTTAAAAATTTTGTAGTGGCATGTAAATGGTGGAGTGAATTATATTTATTATTTTTTAAAATTTTTTATATTTATCTTGTCGGGTAGAATATAAATATTCAATTCTTTTTTTAAAAAAAAGTTTTAAAAAGATGATAAATGAAAATTAAAAAAAAAAAAAAGATAACAAAAAAACTACTCAAAAAATTATATCCAAACACTTAAAAATATGTGGAAAAGTTGTTTAGGAATGTGCCAAAATGACATTACACCATTGGAATACCATTACTATAATTTAACATTTTACTATTGTAACATGTCAAATTATAATTTTAACAATACTACTATGACAATTAACATTGGAGATGCTCTTAGGGCAAATTATGCCTGTCCCTTATATTTGAAAAAAATATATACATATAATAAATTCTATAATTTTAATATAATTATATTGAAATACTAAGTCTCATATTGATTAATAATTTATTAATTACATGAATAAAAAAAATGATGTTTTCATTTCTTTTACTCAACAACTTATATCTTAAATTATTTTATGTTTTTACATTAATTCTGATCCATTTAGCTATATTAAAAGAAAAGTTAATATAATTACATCAAAACTTTAAAAAAAAATTTAAAAAAAAAATTATAATTTTAAGGTTAGCGTAAATTATCGTCAAATTGTCAGTCTATTAAATCACTAAAGTATGGAAAATGTAATAGGTCCCAAATTTTTTACTAAATAAATGACCAAATGTCTCGCATGGACCTCACACTCATGTGAGACACTTGGTCATTTATTTGGCAGAAAATTCGGTATCTCTAGCATTTCTCCTAAAATATATAGATTAAAATCTATTTAGTTCCCAAACTATCGATTAAATCTATTAAGTCTAAGATATTTAAATCAAACCTATTTAATCCTTGAAAAGGTTATAAAAATAAAATATAAGCTCATAAATATTATGAATTGGTAAAAGAACCTAATATAATTAAAATTTTATTTCAAAAAAAACCTTAATTTTTTATTCTATCTTTAAAAAGTAGGTGTTACTTCTTAGGGTGAATTTTCTTTATGAGAATAAGAGTAATTATCTATAATATTTTCTTATTTATCTTCTAAAATGACTATGTGTATTTGCCTTTATTTAATATTATATGTCAAATTTTGTTTATAATTATTAATTTATTGTTTTTAAGCTTTTCACTAAGTACTTTTTATAATTTAATTAATATATTATTTTTTCTATTATTATTTGTAGCAAAATATTTTTATTTAAATTTTTGTGGTGTTTTGAAAAGTTGATAAAAAGTTAACTTTTTGACTTTTTTGATTTTTTGGTGGCTTTTTTGGCTTAAAAAATTGGCTTTTTTGTGGCTTTTTTTATGTAAAGAAACTAAAAAGTCAAAAAAACTAACTTTTTACTAAGTTCCCAAATTGTTCTACTTTTTCAATATATCAAATACTTATATAATTTTATTAGCAAGGCTGAGAAATCAGACTTTAATATTAATTTAATCACACAACAAAATAAAATACTTAATACAGACAAAATAAAAATCTTTGTAATAAAATTTTAATTAGATAGGGTCTTTTACTAATTTATAATATTTACGGACATATATTTTAATTTAATAATTATTTTAGGAACTAAATATATTTGAGTTAAATATTTTAGAAATTTAATAGATTCAATTGAGAGTTAAATAGATTTTAATTCATATACTTTAGGAACTTAGGAGAATCAATCGATAGTTTAGAAATTTAATAGATAATTTAATGATAATTTAAGCATAGAAAGTGTAATAAATCCTAGTGTAATGTACCCTGTATGTTATTGGGAACCCAAAACCCAATTTAGAACCTCTATATATAGAACACTCTAGATGGTGTGACTTATGTATCAATAAAGCCTATAATGTGTTCAGGAATGAGACACCAAATAATCTTTCAATGTAAATTAATAGAAACCATATAGAGGCAATTCCTAAAACAACTCTAAATTAATCAAATCAGACTGGAAATAAAGAGCATCTATGAATAAAAAACAAAAGACCTAAAGAACATCTATGAATAAAAAACATAAGGCATATTTTATAAACACAAAGAAAATAATCAGATTTTTAATTAAGAGATTATTATGTTTAAGGCAACAAATTTGAAACTTATCCCAGTCAAGTTCATTAATTGAAAAAATATATATTCGAAAGTCTTTGTACAATAACTTATTTTATATTAGCCAAAAATTATAAAGAAAATCACTGAACAATGGGATAGGGGAAAAAAAAATTATACAAACATTGGGGGTACTACTCAAACATTGTTGGAGTAAAAACTCCGAGTTGCACCCCTCCATACTTGGTTTTTTTTTTTTTTTTTTTTGGGGGGGGGGGTTCTCACTATTCCCCCAAAATTATATATAAATATATATACAAACATAATTTGCAAACCCTCATACCATGTCTAATTGTCCAATTATAAACAATCAATTTGTCAATAACACTCCTAGAGGTAATAGTTACTTCCACCAATGCCTAATATGGATGATACAACACACTGATTAAACGATTCAGTGGCATCAAAAATAATTTTTTTTTTTTTGGTTGTTGAAGCTATTTATACATTACAAACTATCATTATTTATGTTTGAATCAGATTTTATTTTACTATCAATTGAATCAGATTTTACTTACTGGCGACTGAATCAGATTTTATAAACATAGTGCAAGCCAAGGAGAGACAAAGGGGATGAACATTTTACCGTTGGTTGTGACCTAGTCAACAATCTCTTTGGCCAGCAATGGTGACTTGAAATCACAAAATCTCGAAACAGAGAAAAACAGAGTGAGGGAGACTAAAAGAGGGAGGATCATCGAGAGAGAGAGAGAGCTTACCTGAATCACAGATGGAGATAATCCAGAGAAAGGCAAACAACGACATGGATTTAGGCCTAATGTTGTGGGAAAAAGCTATTTATATCTAAAGTACAAAACAACGTAGTTTTATGTTGTTTTTTTTTTTTTTTTGTGTTTTTTGTGACAATAACTAAATATTTATGGGAAAAAAATGATAGAAGGGAATGAAAGACGCCAAAATGGAAAAAAGGAGAAGTGGGAAATAAAAGGATGTAGACTAATTAAGACAGTGTATTTGCCAATGCAAAAAATTATCTTTTGAGACGGCAAATTCTTCTTACCCAAATAATTTTATGAAAATGTCTTTTTTGAGATGGTGATTTTTGCTAATGCCAATTCAATGTTTTTGCGATGGCAATTGTTACCAAGGCAAATTATTTGATTCAAATACCTCTTTTTTCTTGTAGTGATAGTGATCCAAGTTAAAATGACTTTGACAAAGTCTTCTTCTTTTTTTTTATTATAGCGTAACTTGTTATTTTGGCACAATTAAGTGAGAAATTCAGTTAATTTTTAAACTTTTCAACCATTGAATTGATAGATGTAGTAAATTAAAGTTTATACATAAGAGATATAGTGAATGTTATTCCTATGGAGTTGTAGGTCTTCAAATGATAAATTGTGAATAATTTACTTAATTTTAATTATTTTTTAATATTATTGATTTTTTGTAATTTGTAGATTTTTTTTATAATTTTAAAATTTTTAATAGAAATTTGATTTGTAAAAATTGTGATTTTTTATTTATTTATTTATTTATTTATTTTTTCCAGTTTTAGTAGGAAATAATGAAAATTAGTGAAAAAGTCCATTTTGAGGAACTTGTTTAGCTAAGATCCTATAATACTTGTGATACGATAATTATTACATACTCATCTAAAAAGAAAATGATATACAAGTCAACTTTCTAAACACATTAATGTGTCTATAAGATGATTGATTAGAAAATAATATATTTTATTTACAAACCCACTTTCTAAAAAAAAAAAAAATTGATATATAAGCTCACTTTCTAGACCTATTTAAAAATAATATATTTTATTTATTAGAAATTGAATTATTTTCAGTTAAAAAATTTAGCTGGATGATTTTCTTTGGCTCACTATAAACTCATTTTAGATCCGTTTTGATGATTCAAACTATTTATTTTGTAAGATTTTTTGAGAAGGTCATGCACACTAAAATCAGGTCGATCCGATATCGGGAGCTACTTAATCGAAACACATTTGCTTGAAAAATAATTAACAGAGAGCATAATTTTGAAAGTAATCTGTTAATTATTTTTCAAACAAAATGTGTTCTGATCGAATGGATATAAAATAAAATTGGGAAAAAAAATTCAGAATTGACCCTATTTATTTATTTATTTTATTATAGATTTGACCTTGCTAGCAAACTATTCTAATTTTTTAACTGTTTCAATTTAGTATAGCATAACTTATATAAGTGCATTTATTTAGATAAAATGTATTTATTTGAATTATATCACCTCTCTCTATTTTTCTGTATATTTTTTCGTAAAAAATTAAAAAATATACTTTATT